>JAPMOR010054877.1:736068-774664 GCA_026543865.1 Argiope aurantia | reverse complement strand
TTATACTTTGGCTTTATACTTTATATATGGTGCTTTATACTTTGGCTAGACTTTCAGCTTGAAATGAATCAGGTGTAATATAAACAGTAGTATTCCTTTTATATTGTAGGTCCCCCAAGTACTTTCGTTTTAAAATGAGATGTGGATCTGATCAAACAAAATATATTCAAATACTTTTGTCTCCTTTCAAATAAATGAAATATTGAAATATTAGAAACTAAAAAATGAATACGGTCTTAATTTAATGCTACTTTTAGTTATATTAAGTCATAATTATTTTATGCAACATTTTTGGTTACTTACAACATAAAATCTGAGAGCAATGCACGGAATCAAAGTCTGACGACTCCAGCATTTTGCTTCGTGATCTTATAATGTGACGTGACCAAAAACGTCAAATGGATTGGTAAAGAAATAAAACAGCTTTAAATCAAAGAATCTTGGAAAAAGCTTTTTCCAGAATAGCAAAAAATAACGCATAGTAGAAGGAAAATCACAAGAAAGAGAACATCTCCTTTTTCTTATTTGAAACATTTGCCATAAGTATGCAGTTGCAAGTTCTGTATGAAAAGGAAATGTTATTTTTTTTATTCATTTCTTTTGCATAAAACTTATATAAAGGACAGGAGATATAACTCATCAAGAAGGGGCGAATTCCGAACATTTTTTGACAACATCCATTTTTCTCCTAAACTTTCAAAACAGTGTTTTATTCTGTAGCTATGAGCGCTTAAAATTTTTTAAGAATTTTTAAATATTAGATTGAAAATTTATTTCATCAAATCGTCCTATAACTTCTGTTCGTACATTTTCTCCAAATAACATACGAAGTAATATCAGTATGCGAATTTTAGTTTCTGATCATCATTATACCATTCATACATCATTTTGCCGCTGTTTTATAATAGTTTAATGTACGGAGGCTCTATTAAGTCTAAAAAAAATATCAACTCATTTGATTTCTTTTCTTGTAGCAACACCATATCGCTGCAAAACTGTATTATCATTTGTTACCATACAATGAATGACAAAAAAAAAAGTCAGTGTCTTTTAAAAAGTGAGTGTAGCTATTGAAATATCTTTATGTCTTAAATATTTTGGAAAGTCTTTTTTTTCCCTTATTAGATACTTGGAAGTTTGATTCATCAGTGAACTCGAACTTTATAGAGCAGACCCCCCCCCCTATATTGACAAAAAAACATTCAGTAAGGATAAAAGGAAACTTCTCAATATTTCAGCTACCATAAATTAGGTAAAATATGCCGAAGTATCTACTACCTACAATCCAAGCAAATTGTCACATTTCAGATCGCAAACAACAGCTAAAGAAGCACTCAGAAGATATTAAAAAAAGCTATTTTAGAACCTTTCATGCCACAGTGGTTAACTATTAAACTGAGTAAAAGCTGAAACGCATTAAAACCAAAGGAAAAAGTCGCAATCATTTTTGAAAACTTACTTAAAACTAATGATCCAGAGGACAATACAATGCTTTCTTTCTTTCTCTTTTCTTGCTGAAAATGTGATATTGATCATGGCATAGGAAAAGAGAAATGGACTATTAGATAAATTTTAAAGGCAAGAAGGCAATTGCAAAGAGATAAACAATCGATTTCTTCGGGCCGTAACTATTTGAAACATTCCAAAGGAATAATATTGAATCCATTTTCTTTTTAATTTCTCGTATATGAAGTCTACAAATAGAATGTATTGTAATCATAAAAAAAATTCGCCTTCGAAATTTTGACGAATCTCCATATTTCAGACCTACCCGAATCCGAAAAACATATTTTTAGAATTATATTTGTCTGCTTATGAATAAGATAACCTAAACACTTATTGATGGATGAAATTTGGTACTTGATCTCAACATCAAATTTGTCGATTTCTATCAAATGTTGAACGAAATCCATTCAGAGGAAATATGTCCGCTTGGCTGTCCGAATGTAAGTTAACACAACAATAACAAAACAAAGAAAACTAGATGACTAATATTTGGTAAACAGATCAAACATCTAAAATCTACACTTGTCGAATTCAGAATCAAATCCGTCAAAGGGTTGGCGGATATCAGTCTGTACTTTTGCAAGCAGGTAAACACGATAACTCAAAAGAGCAACGAATTAAATATATGAAATCTAGTGACTAAATTTTGTGACTAAAATTGTAGTTCTATGTCAAGTTTTGATTTTAATTGATCCAAAAAAAGAATTTCTAAATACACATTCGGAGTTCTGGTCTAATAATCACACCCCAACAATTAATCCTCCCCCCACAAAAAACATAATCTCTTTCATATCTATTGTTTGCCGTTGGCATGCTTTTAATAATACATAAGTGTATTCTTACTGAATACCCAAGAATATTTCAGAGAGACCACTCCTGCTGGTGCATTAACCACATATCAGCAATTAATCTCCTCTCGCTAAAATCAGTGAAAAAGCTATATTCACGCCAAAAGTTGCTATTTCGTAACTATTATTTGTGACATGCAATTAATACTCAAGTATCTGTTTTCTTTATTATACTGCGAACACATGACTGTCATGAGTTAGACACTAATAAAAATCTGTGACCTCATGACATTCAATATCCCCAATTTTATGCAGAGTGAAAGGAAATAGCACCTTTATTAGAGAATATGCGAGGAAGTCCGAAGCAGATCACTCAAGTTAATTGTCTTGTTTTTTAACAAGAGTTCTTATTGGCTTAAAGTAAATTTATTATACAATTTTCAGGTTGAGTGGTTCATTTATTCTTTGATATCTGAATTTTTCTACTTCAAACAAAAATCACGCTCAATAAACTAACTATAAATGATTAAATCCGAAAGAATGAAGTCTCAATCCATATCTGTGGCCTGGGGTTCAGTTTTGTAGTTGTTTTACCATAAAAAAATATAAGTGGAGTTAAGGCTTTTTAAACCTAAGTAACCCTTTGCTAACAGATTCATCGCGTAGAGGATGCATGAAAGTTTTGGCAATGATTAGTAACTAAAAACTGCGCATTGAAATAATTTCGTACATTTTTTTTGTTTTTGTTTTTTGTTTTTTTCTTTGGAGGAAATGAGTGACAAAAAGTTGCTGACTTCGATAAAAATATTTTTTTTTTATTCTTAAGAAATTGAACGAAAGAGAGATAGAGATAAATTATATATTTTAAATTGTGAATTTCTACTGCATTTTATGGTTTTCAAGACACATATTCAATTTTATTAACTTTTCCATCGCATCATATCACGAACATTCATAACTTTTTCGAAGGATAACGGGAATAAACAGAATTTTCTTCATCCCCTTTTAGTGTACATCAGAACTAAAAGCAGCACTACTTCATTATCTCAAACTAAATAAAATAAAACTCTTTACTTTCATTTTTCTTATTCGATGCTTACGTCGTTTACGATTTAGAAATTAGCTATTTGGTCCCTATTAAAGTGTATAACCCTATATATTAAGCCAAATTTGTCTTAAATTAATACAATATTATTGACTTCAGATATTTGAAAAGATTACAGAAACATTTCTCTTGCATTTCATTTTCTAAAAAATATCATGTTTCATATTTATTATGTGTAGACAAGTGATGAAAATTACAGCTTCTTTAAGTTTACTTGTTTGTTTGTTTGAATGAGGGGGATTTAGGGATTTTTAGCTACAAAGGCTGTCATTCCAACGTTCAACAACATCTCCAATTAATAAATGTCAAAAAATTTCAAGTGTTGAAGGAAAATATGGAGAGATAGTCTATCTGCAAATGCTTTGCTTGTGAGTTGTTTGAAATTACAGGTTGAAAGAGAGTTGAGGCCGAACTTCGACCAGAACCAGCGTCTGATGCTTGAGTATTTTCGGCAGTGCAGTAAGATATGATCCAAATCCAAATTATTCAAAGATTGGCATGTTTCGCAATTAAGTTTACTTTTGCAGTTTTGCAATGAGAATTAATCTTTTAACCTAAGCATTTGACAGCGTGGCAATACGTTCATAAAAACCTTTTTTTATGCGCTTATAACGAGCTCGGGGATATTTAATTTTATTTTTATTTTGTGTAAAATGTGGGTTTATATTCAGCCAGTTATGAGATTCCAGTAAGGTCACTATACACAAAAACGAAGACAGCGCATAGCATGGGGAATGCTACTGTACAGTTTCTACACATGCGTGCACCCACTGGATAGATTGTATCTGGCTAAATGAAAACCCTAATTAAATTATATCTTTAGAAAATATGTTTAAATTTAAATAAGATAAAAAAAATTAAATGACAAAATAATTGATGTCATTAAAAAGATAAGTTTTTGTATTTTAAGATGGTGCAAAAACATTTTTATTTAAATATTTGATGTAAAAACAAACAATCGAGAGAAAACTCCAAAATTTTGCTTAATTTTTAATTGATTATTTTAATTAAAATTTCAAAAAAAAACACAGTCCTAATTGTACATTTCCATCCTTCAAAGTCTATATGTGCCAAGTTTGGCATCTCTAAGTCAAACGTTTTTGTCTGTAGAACACCAGTTCACATATACACTCACATTCATCTTTATTATAAGTAGAGATTAAAAACTCATCAAACAATGCAATTTTCGATAAGGACATCTTAAACGATTTTTGTGGTTTGGCATTTAGGTTTACGCATCATAACAGACTCTCTTTGTGCACGAAATGAAGAAATAATATTTGGATCTATGCAACGGTAGTAGTTTTATCTCATTTTGACAATATGTTACAGATATCTTGTGTTTTCTATTTGTAGAAGAGTAATCAAAATAAATTTTTTTCTATTGATGTAGTGATTTAGTACTGATAAGCGATTTCTTTCAAGTGCCATCAAAAGTTTAAAAAAACAGCTATCGATATTCTGGAAGGATAAATGTTCCATTGTAAACATAGGATTCGCATGAAGTTGGAACTAAATATATTTTTAATTTTTTTCAACGATTTTCAGTTTTTGAAACCTATTTTTAAATTTCACCAAGAAAAATCCTAAGTTATTTTTCATAGCATAATTAACATTAAACGAAAATACGCAATTATCTCATAGCACACACATTTTTACTTTCTCGTATACGAAGTACCGAAAAAATATATTAATCGTCAAATTCTCCACGAATCTAACGAATCCCTACAGTTTAGACCACCCTGAGTTCGAAAAACACCTTTTTTGGTAAATGTCTATTTACCTATAACAAAGATAATTCCAAAAACACTTTGAGCTAGATTGTTGAACTATTGTATACGGTCTTTACACCAAATATGCAGATTTTTATTAAATTTTGATTAAAATCTGTTCAGAGAAAACCCGCCTATCCGGTTGTTCGAATATAAGTTAACACGATAACCACAAAACAAAGAGAACTAGATAGATAAGATTCAGTACCCGAATTTAACATCTATAGTCTAGACACCTACCAAGTTTGAGACAAAACCAACTACGAGTTGACCGTCTGTCGGTCTTTTATTTTCAGAAATATGCAAACGGGATAGTTCAAAAACGCAACTATTAAATATAGCGACAAAATTGGTATGGGATTTTGTGACTACAAATGCAGTTTTGTGTGAAATCTTTGTTTCAATTGATTGGGAAAAACGTATCTAAAGAACAAATTCAATTTTCAGTTTACTATTAACTGCATGGCAAGGATTAATCCCCAAAAAATTCGCAAAGTATCATATGATATATTCAGTAAAAATGCTGAATTCAGCTAAAAGTTAATATTTTGTTACTATTGTATGCCAATGTCATGCTAGGCACTCTCTAGCATAACAAGTTTATTAGAAAATATACGAGAAAATTTTGGGGTGACCACTCCCGCTGATTCTAAAAGTATTATTATGTGCTCTTCTTTCTATTGTTCGTTATTCCTGTATTAAATTTGATTAGAGTTGAACATGTTTATAATGACTACGCTGATTAAGAATCGCATTAGACGTCTTTGGCGTCATTTTTTAAACACAAATTATCTATGTTCTATAAAAAAAATTATCTATTTTCTTACATGAACTTCACAGAAAAGTTTGGAAGTAACCTGAGTACATTGATGCCTCATAATGAAAGAATACTGAAAGTTTCTAAGACATCTTTTTATGATACTAGAAAATGAGCCCGTTTTTTTTTTTTTTTTTTTTTTTTTTTTTTTTGGTTGCTTCCTAATTTCGTTCGAGATATTGTTAACAAAACTGTTATTCTGTTAACAATATCTCGGATGTGATTGTCACATTGATTTGATAATAGAAATTGCAATAGAAAAGTTTAGGTAGATTAGCAAAATGTTTAAGGAATAAAAAAATATTATTTTTAATATACTTTAAAAGTAAATTCATACTAGCGTTAAAAACATTTTTCTTTCTGCAGTTGGAATCTCCTCTATTTATAATGTAACTAACTCTCAGATCAATCACTAAAATCAGAGTGAAACAGATAACGATCCCCTAAGTGGAAAAAAGTACATTGCCAAATATAAAATAATGCTGAAAGGAGATAGTAGCTCCAACTGAAGTGAAAATATTATGAATCAGCATAAAGTCATTAAAAAATTACAGATCTCAACTCATTAATCTTTGTTACAATCCAGCATTTAAAAAATAATGTAAGTAGAATATGAAATTTACGAGCTCATGCTGCCTCATTTTATTTATACTCAGCTTTTCGCATCCCCATTAATTAATCCATATGAACATTAAAAAAAACCTGTCTTGGTTACTAGATACCAAAACTAAACTTTGGATTTCGCATCTGATAACTAAGCAAATTAAAACGGCGGGTTTGCTTTTACAAACAGAAATGGAGGATTATATATATTAATAAAGACGAAAAGTCATTTCTTCGAAAGGTGTGAAAGGACCCTATTGATTAGGTGGCGAAGTTTCTGCTTCTGAACCAAAAAGTTCCACTTGAAAGACCGATATTCAATCAACATTTCATGGAAGTAAGTGTGACGCATATTAAATCAGTCGGGTCAAATATCATCCTATTAGTACGATGTGCATATTTGCAGAGGTGTATGCCGATTCATGTGTCACCCCCATCATTTGACTACCATCTAAAACCATCATTTCACTGCCGCCCCTCTAGACTTGTTTCGAAATGAAATGCAAAATTAAGCTAAATGATGATGTCGTGTCCGCGTTACCACGGAAAGAGGAGTGCAGTAGCTTCTGAGGGTAAAGATCCATGAGCATCCGAGGGCGGAAGTCTGACTTCTAGCTCATATGAAGATGACACTCACGCACTCGCTTGCACAACCCCTTTTTATATGGGGGCTCTTTCACACATCTCACAAATAGAACACAGAGTGAAGAACAACCATGCCCAAACCATGATGTCTAAAAAAGGGGGAAGACACGCTACCCCTAGGCCAGGACGACGGCATTAAACTAAATAGATGGTTGAATTATGTGACTTATGGATATAGAAGTTTGCACAGCCCGGGTATATTATCAAATTATCGAAATTGATAACTATCTAAGTGAATCTCTACTTTGCATGTACTAGGATTTGGGGAGGGGGCAGTATTTTCAAGGTAATTTCATTTTGTGCATTCATTCTATACCACAAAAATATACTCACATTTATAAATCGTTTTGTGTATTCATTCTATTCCACAAAAAATATAATCAAATTTATTGAAACTGAAATTAAGTATTATTTAAGTTTCAGAATATTATACATTTTTAAATTTTCAAATAAGTTGCAGATCAGTATGGATTTTTTTTCTCCTTAAATTTGGCTGACTGGGTAATATCAACAGCTCTGATAGCCTTTATAGCGTAGTATTTAGATTATATTTAAAAGTATTGTAATTTTTTCCCCACTTCATTAAAAATTATTTTTAAACTTTAATTTTATAGGCGGGATGCTGAAATCAATTCGCTTGAAGATGACTCGCCATTAAATCTTTTGTTATTTCAGTTCATCGGAATACTGATAACTTAAATTCGCGTTATATAGAGATTGAATAATAATATATGCTTTTGAATTTTTTGACATTTGAGAGATAGAAAATTGCATTGAGCAAAAGCTTCTGCAAACTTACCCCTTTCTTGATGGTGGCAAGTAAATAGAAAAATTGGACAAGTAACTAATATATAGTAATGTTTTGTCAAAAAAAATATTTTGAATAAAAAGAAGCCGTTGTATCTTAATTTTTCGAATAGTTATCGCATAATATTTGAACTGAAACATACAAAATATGTTTTGGTGGATATTACTTTCTAATCGATTATCTCTTATTTAAATTTTATCAATTTGATATTTGTTTATTTCGAGCAATTTTTCGTAAAACTTGGTATTTACATTTGTTTTGAAAAGATATAAAATATCATTGAGTTTCTAATATTCAACGGACCTTCTGATATTCTGAATAAATATGTTTGAGGAATAAGAAAACTTCGAAGTATCTTGTAAGTTTAAAGACTATATCTTTCATTTTTTTTACCAAAATAACAATGACATTACAATTCTTTTATTGTTATTTCATAAAAAGCAACCTAGACCTCTTTTCCATGTTTTTAATATGAAATTCGCTGTTATTCGGCACATAAAAATGAAATATTTTTCTTTCAAATAAATAAGTTAGTAGTAAATTTAAAACATACGTACTAGATTTTGATAGTGAAGTCTGAAACAAGAACAAAATAGCATTTCATATAAATCTTTAGATTTAAGTAAAAAAGTTGTAGTCAAATCTTCAGTTGAAGAACAAAAACATTTGCTACGAATGTAGTAATATCTCCAATAATTTTTCTAGTGATCCTTTGTGATTCACGAAAAAAAAAAAAAGTAAATCCTTAGAAAGTAAATAAACTTTGCAGTTAAATTTTAAATTAAGATTAATTAAAATATATATATTCTTCACTGTTTTTCTTTAACCTCTGTTCTTTACACTCTAGCACTGCGAGCTCCAAAAATAGTTACAAAATTAATTTTCATAAACGTTTCCTCATTTTAATCAAAAAATATTCTTCAAAATCCTACTTTTAAAAAAATCCTAAAAAATCAAAATAGATAAATTATTAAATTATTTATTTATGGAAAAATTGTGATAATTTTAAAATTAAGATAATAATTTTGAGAGCTAAATATTTTCGATATCTATAATTGTAATTTAGTGATTTCTATTTTTATAATATTCACTGAATACCATAGAATTTTGTACGCTGAAATTCCATTACATTAAAGGTGAGCTTCGTCAACCAGATACCTTGAGATTCTTTTTCATATCTGAGCCTGCTCAAGGTATATCTTAAAATATTTATATGTAGCTTGAAAAACAACCTTTTTCAACAAATGCCTAAAATTATATGATGGATAAAACTAATAATTCAGGTACTTCCAATTCAGGACAAACAACAGATACCCAGTGAATTTTAGAAATAGTTCGAGAATCATGTTTATTCATTCTGCATTGTGATAAATATTCGCGAAGACATGAAAAAATTTAAAGTAATCCAGTAAACTGTAAAGCCTTTATTGATAACAAGATTTCGAGAAAATAACCAGGAACATAAAACTTTAATTCATCAGAAAACTCAATGATCGGTATTATAAATGGACAATCAGCTGATAGATATTGTAGCTCTCAGATTACTACAAAACCCCAAAGGGATAAAGATACACGAAATTTGCAATCCTTATTGCACACTGCCTCATTCTATGTCTCGAATAGATGGAAAGCACATTGGCTAGGTCATCGATAAGTGAATAAATAACATGGAGTGATAAGATTTGATTGTGATTTCATCAGGCTGATGATAAGTTAAGAATATGGCACAAGCTCCCTGAAATTTTGGTTCAAAATGCCCTACAAAGATGGTCAGAATGGAATTGATGGTAACTCAATGAAGTCTGCAGTTTAGTTTTTCCTTTTAGTGTTGTTTGAGGATTCTGAAACTTGCACTAGTCACTTCCTATGCACTGCTGTCACATCTTAATTGCAATATTTTTTATTCTGCGATAAAGCTCTTGATTAAGCGAGATGCGCTCGATTTTAATGGATTTTCATCTTTTTATAAAATGCCCTGATTTTAGTCTTCATCACTTACGTTTTTTCTTTTCTTTTTTTCTTATCATTCGACATAGGAAAGCTATTGTGGCCGGCGTCCTGGCATAGGGGTAGCGCGTCTTCCCCGTGATCTGGGCGTCCCGGGTTCGGATACGTGAGTAGTTAAGTCGGTAGTAAGTAGCTGCTCTTGGCCCTAGTTGGCGCTGCTATAGAAACAAGAGACGTTCCCCCTCCGGCTTAAAATCGCTGTCTTCGAACAGCGGTATTGTCAGTGGCAAGTGCCATCAGAAACAACAAGCTATTGGGAATCTCAAAAAAAAATAATAATAAAATAAAATAAATGGAAAATCTTTACAAAATTAAGTTTTTAAAAGCGATTTGATTTTAACATTTTATGTAAAATTCCGTATTATTTAAACTTATTTAACGCATTTCCGTTTTTAAATACAGTTTTATCATAGAATTTTGTGTCTTCTGTTTGTAAATTCTTAAACTTGAAAACTGTTTGAATTTTTTATAATTTTTTTTCTTGTTTATCATATGGTTGCCATAATATAGTATTTCTGAGCCTTGTACTATTAAAACCGACAAACCAAATAACCACCTCTTAATTACTTTCTTATTACATCTATTTTCTTATATTTTCTTGAGTATAACTTGCATCCCTTTACGCTTTTGTTCTCTCTGAACAGATATGAAGTTTGTGAAAAAGTCAACTACCCCAACCGCAAATCTCAATTGACTACCTGCTATGAACAGAATTCTTCCTATCTGCATTCACCATCGAAAGCACAGATGGTCGTTTCATTTCCCTTTGAAAATGTTTAGTTCGAGTCAATATTTCATCTCTTTTTAGATTATTAAATTGATTTTTACGAAATGTTATAATCCATTTCACATGGCATATTTCCAAAATATTTCTTTGGAATGTTACATATTTCATTGTTTGATTAACATTATGAAGGCCAGAAGATGCAAGTTCTTTATTAATTATCTCATTCAGATTTAGATTAATGTATGATTTCTCGCCAAGCATGCTGAAATCGTGCCAATTGTCCAGAAACTCACCAAACGTTTGCCATTTTGGACGCCTACCAGAAAGGGTTTTTTTAGGGTTTCAATAGAAATTGACACAATTACATTTGGCTAGAAATAGCCTCAAAATAATTCAGCTTTGGCGACGGTACATCAATCTTAAGTCTAGCTACTATCTCTAATTCAGTACATCATTTAATTTGTCGAGAATTCTCTAGATGGAAATAGGAGGACAACTTCACTTACCACCTGACGAATTTCAGGGAAAGCAATGCGAAGGGCTATCGTCCAAGCGTTGTACAGAGTCGCCATCGCCACAACAGCCTGGATATAGAAAATACATGAAATGTATATATTTTCTACTTTAGGATATAAAATTTACATATTATTTCATATAAACAATTATATTTAGATACACAATAAAAGACTATTTACTAGCATTCCTATATTTATTTATAATTGATGTTAATTTTATGTTTGTTCCATTTTCTTTCGCTGAAATTCCATTTATTTTTTAATACATAGAGTTATTGCACTGATCAGAAAATCGGTGATTTTTTTTGTTAATTACTAATGATTGTAATAAGTCATATTAAGCATATTACCTGCCTTATGCGATTTTTTTCGTAAATGTTCCTAAATATTATAATATTGTCTTTAAAATTATTTAAAATACAGAACAATCTACTAAATTTTCTTAATTTTTTTCTTTCTTTCTTAATTTAAAAACTACGAGGAAAAGCAAAAGAAAATTAGGATTTTTTTTTTCTATTTTTTCAGAATAATGAAGAAACTTACCGTCCAGTAAAAGACAAGTGCACTGTCGGGATCGAAGACGAATTGAGGAATCTTTCTTTCAGCCTAAAAAGAAAAGAATAAAATATATCTGTAAATATCTATTTTGTTTAAAACCGAATATTTACAAATATATTACAATTTATATTCAGTTGTTGAAACAATATCTTCAACTAATGTGGGCTGAACTGTGTTCAAAATATTTCAACCAACATCGATTTTACTGTTGGCAATGTCTAAAGGTTGATTTCATTTCTGTTAATTCTTCTGTAAAACGCAATTTCCTAAACGCAGAACGTATTCTCATATTTTATATAAGTCAGGAGTATTTAAATAATAGGAAAAATATTAAATAAAAGCTAACAATGTAAAAATTGTAAAGAGTTCTGAATTTTGAAAATGAATTATGTGCGAATGATAAGATGATTATGCTGAGCGTACTAGGTCAAATTTCAACCCTTATTAAATTTGTATTTCTACTCCAAGTGAATTCTATTTTTTAAAAATTTTTACTATATTTTTGTTTTTATTTATTTTCTCATTTTTTCTATTATTAATGTGATAATTTTTACTCCTTACCTTCTTTCATGTTTACTTTTTTTCTCCCTTCTCCCATCTTTTTTTATAATTTTTCCCTCTTTTTTTTATTTTTATTCATTTATTTCTCATTTTTCCCTTTCTTATTTTTTATTGGCTTTCTTCCCCCATCTTTTTGCGCTAGTTTATGTTGTCTAGTGTCTTTTTTTTTATTTCGCAAAACATTTTTTGCTGGCAAAATTTTAATTTTTATTTAAAGTAAATATTAATGAGCCCTTTAAAGGTTGATACACACCCTACAATCATTACTCTTACAGGTTTTAATAAACTTTCCTTACTAAAATTAAAATTTCAGCTCTTATGAGGATTATTTGACCTACGTTCAAATGAATTAGAATGATATTATCGCTTATTAATGCTTGCTTACCTTTTTATATATTAAGATAGGACCAAATGATATTTATATATTAAGATTTTATCAATTTAAAACGATTTTTTATGTATAAATTAAGGCATTTGATCCAGTCAAAATATTATGAAAAAATAGAAAATTTGAAAGAAAAAAGACAAAAACGATAAGAATAATTTTATCGGCACTTCACCTGGTTGTGCAAAACAGGCTTCTAATTTTGCATTCGAACATGTTACCGTACGAAAAGGTGAGGGGACGAAAGTTTTAACACTTGTTTTATTTAGTGGCTTTTTATTTAAACATGAAAATCTCATCTTCACTCACTTTCATCTTTTATTTAAAAATGAAAATTTCCTTATCTTCACTCACTTACTTCACAAACATATCCGAGTGCAAAGAGGCTTGTTTCGAATAACCAGCTGAATAACTTAAGCCAATTAAATTTTTAAAACAGGCGATTGTTTCTGATGATGAATAAAATATCAAAAATAACTTTTTACAGAATTGTAGTATGCAACTCTCTACTATTTCATTCCTTAAAAGGTACGATGCTAAAGAAAAACACTCGGCTACAAATAATAATAATGCAATAAATGCTCGGCTAATAATAATAATGCAATAAAACATAATATTATGAAAAGTAAAGGAAATAACGATTAATTAGAATTTATTATCGTTATCTAGAGAACTATACAAAATATTTTAATCCAAAAGAAAGTAGCATAAACTGATAGTGAATTTATAATGTATCTCGAAGAATGTTGAGTATTTATTGATCTATTTTCAACAGGACAGCATAGATTATCATTATTGATATTGATTTTATTAGTATATATGTTACAGTGAAACCCCCAAATCAGTCAAAAACTGAAGTAACTAGGTAAAACCCATTTTAACTAAAAGTGCTAGGGAGAACACGAATTATCTAGGGAAAACGCATTCTAACCGACAACGCTAGGTAGAACCCGTTTTATTCGTGTTTTAACTGATTTGTAGGACAATATTATTTGTCTATATACAAAATTATCGCATTAAACTATATTCAGTGAAACAGTTTTTGAGGAAAGAGCACATCGTTGAATTTAAAAATACTTTATTTAGATATTGTTTAACATAATACCGTTATTACATATTACTTATTCTGACAAGGCAAACTACTGTGACACTTAGAAATGCCAAGAGAACCATTTTTCATACAGAAACATCTCTGAAGAAATATCGTTTTACTAGAACAGTGGACGAACCTTTGTCCAGTTCCTACAGCTCCTTTTCTTGCTGCTGTATTGAGAAATAACTTGAAAAAAACCGGTTCTTCCCAGCGCTGTCAGAAAGCGTTTCCCTAGCTAGTTCGAGTTCTCCCAAGCGCTTTTAGTTCAAACGGGTTTTATCTAATTATCAGTTACTATTTTTTTAGTACTTCGAGTTTTGACTGATTTTGGGTTTTCACTATAAACATATACATTCCTTTTACAATATTAATTTAAGATGAGAAAAAAAAAATCATTTAAAAAATCGTCCACCTGCTCAACCGAGTTGTGAACGGCTGTTTTGTGCCATCGCGAAGCCTTTGCTTGAATTTGGAATGGGTTGACCGAGGCCGTCGTTGTAGAACTGTTGTTATTGGCATCATTATCAGATGTATTGTTTCTGAAAGAAAGAAAAGGAGTAAAGACAAGTTATATATTTTCCCAAACTTTTAAAAATGAAGTCAGTAAATAATGGGAAATAAATCTTTAGATATTGTTAGATTTTCATATATTGAAATATTTTTAATCCACATAACTGCATTTTTTTTTCTGGAATGTTTATACCAGCCTTGATAGTAATAACATTCAAATGCGAATTTTTATCTAAAGACATCGATCATGTTGAAACATAATTAGGAGCTTTTCATCTTTTTTCTTTTCCAAAATTTGACTTTATTTTTAAAAATGCAAATTTTATGTTAAATTTTCAGTTTATAACACATTATTTATAAACATAATAGCTATGTTATGTATGGATTCAAATTGAAAAAATACCTTTATTTCGATTTGATGGGTTATTTTGAAATACAAAATTGCGTTCATGCCGTATTTTCCAGAAATGTAAAATTTTGAAAGGATAGACTCCGAAAACTCAAAGCAAATTTATCGTAACATTATTTAAAATTTTAATGTTTGGTGATCTTTTATTGAAGTCGAGGAAATAAGATTAATAAAAAAATTTGAATTGAATAATAAATTTGGCCACATATTGATAGTATAAATGCCAGTGTGAGAAAGAATCATGTTTTTCCAATTATATTCTCTAGGAGTTTGTCCAGAAATGATGCATATAGTGACAATGTCATGAATCTGAAATCTCTTTATAACCTTAATAAATAACAACTGTAATACTTCCAAATCACATAGTTTAATATAATTTCTATGGATAAGTATCGAATTCATTTGATGCAATTGATACTTTGCATTATATCGACGTATCGATTTATATCGACAGCATAGTACCTACAGTATTTTATAACGATGTCGAGGTACCCACAGATAACTCTGTAGCTTTGAAATTTCAGCAACTAATATTGTCTTTGAATAAGAAAATTGCCAACATACTTAAATTTGATTTTACCTTTTATTGGTTAGACAAATATAAAAATATAAAAAAGGCTGATAATGTTAAAAATCTTTCACAAAATTTAAAATTACAAAAATTGTTGTTATGTTTTAGCTGGAATATGTAATGCGATTTAAGTGTATTCAAATGATATACACATCCTAATTCAAAAGTCATTTGTATAAATTACCATAAAAGATAGAGCTGAACTTACGTTGTGGTGCTAGTCATAGTAAGAACGTTCTTTCGAATCTGAAAGAAAAACAAAATATTATTTAACGTTTGATTTGTAATATATGACAAAATTTATATGATATATGTTTTTTATAAATAACAAAAATAATAAATAAAATAATGAAAACCATTAAGAAATATTATTGATAGGTCATTAGATTAATTAGTCCATATTTCCTAAAATGTGAGTAAAATTTTAGCTTAAAAAATCGTCAGTCACTTTTATAATATTGCAATGCACTTGGTAGAAACACAAAAATGTCACTCATTATAATATTTTATTCTGCTTGAAACAAAAATCCCGCATAAAACAAACAGATCCTAGTATGTTACCTATTTGCGATTCTTAACCTAAAATCATCCACTATAAAAGCTATAAAAAATTGGAAAAATTGATTTCTAATAACCATACTATTTTAATTACCATACTATTTTTCTGTTAACCCACTATATTTCTAATGCAAATTTCAATCAAGGTAAATAAAATAAAAATAGAAGTGTTCTCTTATTGATTTTTTCGTGTACAGTAGATGTCTCTTAATATAATCGCAGTTAATATTATCGTTCTTTTGTATTATCAAAAACTTATTGTCCCGGACCTGCGTATTCAAAGGTATAAAAAAATTATTCGTTAAATGTGATTACTATATAATTTAATGTTAAAAGTTTTGAAGAGAATTATTCACAAATCCTTTATTTTCAACAACATTAACGTTTGTGAAATTGCTATAAGAAACATCTGGGATTAATTTTTCAGGTGGAATGGAGTTCACATTCTTTCAACTGGATTAGAGTGATCTATATAGATTTAAACTAATATTTATGCTGCCAGAACTGGTTTGCAATCTGTTGGAAGGCGAAAAACTATTATTGCCTGCGACTGAATTACGAAAGCAAACTGGATAAAATAAGGAGAGAATTGATTTGAGAATTAAAGATAAAATTAAATTTCATCTTTACTTTGAGAATTAAAGATAGGAGAAAGAATTGAGAATTAAAGATAAAATTACATTTGATTGAAATCAATCAAAGCATTGATGCGGTGAAATGAAAATTTCACAGCCTTTTGTAAAATTTTGAAAACCGTGAACTTATTGTAACCAAATTAAGCAATAAACGTTAATGGTTCTGACAAATCCTTTATTTTGAACAGCTGATCAAATAGGTTGAAGAAACACTCCAAAGAACACAGAAAGGAATCAAGCAATTAATATCTTGCAATCCAAAATCATTTTTCAGAAAATTTTAAAAGAATAATGCAACTATACTATTGACAATTTATAAGTATTTAAGAAATAATTGTCGATTGGCAATAATTAATAAATTTCCTAACTCGTATTTTTTCAAACAGATTATAGCTAGACTTGAAGTACATACTTTTTCCTTTTTTCGTGATATGATAAAAATTTAATCTATTTGGCTCGATTCTGTGGCTGCTATCAATCGATTAATGTTATAAAAATGCTAAAGTCGTAAAGGGATCATTTTAAGGGCTCGCTACTGTACTTCCAAATATGGCACATTTTGGAGTCATAATATGCTGAAAGAAAAACCAAGAATGCGTTAAAAACATTGTTTCTTCTCGTTGATTGGCTGAATCCAGAATTTATTACAAATACACAGTTTGAGTGAAAAGCAAATTACCAGATTATCTTCTTCTGGCTCGTTTCTGATTTATCGTTTTACGTTTGTAAGTACAGGAAGAAAGAAATATAGTTGCTCATAGGTCTCACATTTATTTTATACGTTGTTTCATCACAGTACCATTAGCTAATCAGTAAGTATTACGAGTAACCTCTGCACTTCTATACAAAATGAAAAAAAACCCCGTCTCGTATACATAATATAGAAAAAGTAATGTAATCATTAAAAAATTTAAACTCCAGATTTTGACGAATGTTTAGGATTGCACGTTGATTTTTTGGACAAAGGAAAAAAGAAATAATGAAATATGATTTTAGCCACACTAACCGAACTAATAATTCTAAATGCAAATTATTCTATAAAACTAAATGCTGGTTATGGACTATTTAAAAAAGGCCCTTTTTGATGTAGCATATTACATCAGTGTTCTTCAGAATCGAAATCTCTGTTCCAAAATAATTCACATGTTGATTAAAAATGAGATTACGAGACTACACAAGGGTTATATGAGGACGGAGCTCGCATTTTTATACATTGTTCAGATGACGAGGACGATATTTCACTGAACCTATTTCCCTTTATAAGCCTTCTTCTCCATACCATCAGACGAAAGTTTAACATCCAGTATTATATTCATTGTTGATAAGACCTAATCTGTGGCAATATGGAATCTTTGATCTAAATGTTATAATTCGCTATATATTATCAAAAATTTATGGTTCCGAACCGGCATATTCAAATGTACAAAAAATTATTCTTACAGTGTGATTACTACATAGTTTAATGCTATCAGTTTTGAAGTGAATTATTCACAAATACTTTATTTTAAAAGTTCCCTAATAATTTTTTTTATATGGAATTTTTTGATCTTGAAATTGAGATCTTATAATCATATCATAATAACCTAAATGGGACATCGATCTAATGAAATTGAACTAACAAAATAATCATTAAATAACTCAAAACAAAAAGATACAATAACTCTCTGAGACATTCGTATCGCCGATGAATATAAAAATGTATAACGGTTGTTAAAAACCTTTTAAAATTGAACCAAAAAACTCATGTTTCTGACTTCCAAATTTGTTATAAAAATGGTATTAATGGTACAAAACGGTATTAATGCAAGAGTAATTAAAATACTTCTCAAATATATCGGTTTAATTACGCTTAACTTTGGATAGCACACAAGTTCATTTGATGAATTAAACTAAACCTAGATACAAATCTATGGAGATGAACCGTTCGGGTGCTACAATAGGCTCCGCAATTCCCAACAAACGTTATGGCAAGCATTATGAATCCGACGATGCACAACTTCGCTGATTATTCTGTCGACAAAAGTGAACTCAGGTTCTCTTTATAATCAAATCAGTTCATCATCCGCACATAGAATTTCGATCCGACCATCATTCACCCAGAGTCGTTTGCAAACTCGCATTCTGTTCCTTTTCCTTTCTCATCCGAATCAAGCTCTGCCATTAAAGGGGACGTTAATTAATTAATATATGGATGCGAATAATTCATTTGTACCTCTGCAGTACGCTGGCAGGAAATGGTTGGCTGACGTCACTGAAAGGAACCTCCATCACATCTTCAATGAATAGCGAGCATTTCATTGGAGAAATATATTGTGTATATGTTAATGGCTTTAGATAGCCCTGCTTATTTTTCTTTGTATGTATATCTATTTAAGCAAAAGAAAATATTGTTAATCTTAGGTTCTGAAAGTTCTGGAAGAAAAATAAAAATTCGAGATGAATCTTGCTGCTAGACTGATAGATTACGTTAATTAAATTTAGATATCCGAATAAAAACCTTAGAATTTATTATTATTTATTAGAAAAAATTTAGAATTTATTATATATTAGAAAGAATTTAGAATTATTATATATTAGAAAGAATTTATAATTTATTATATATTAGAAAGAATTTAGAATTTATTATTTATTAGAAAGAATTTAGAACTTATTATTTATTAGAAAGAACTTAGAATTTTTTTTATTCATTAGAAAGAACAGAATTTTTTATTTATTAGAAAGAACAGAATTTTTTTTAATTTATTAGAAAGAACTTAGAATTTTTTTAAAATTTATTAGAAAGAACTTAGAATTTATTTATTAGAAAGAATTTAGAATTTATTGTTTATTATTATTTATTGGAAAGAATTTAGAATTTGCTATTTATTAGAAAGAATTTAGAATTTATTGTTTAGTATTATTTATTGGAAAGAATTTATCATTTATTAGGAAGAATTTAGAATTTATAATTTACTATTATTTATTGGAAAAATTTATTATTTATTATTTTTTATTATTTATCAGAAAACATTTATTATTTACTATTACTTATTAGAAAGAATTTAGAATTTATTATTATTTGTTTATCTGAGTAGATTTGGATATTGAGCTATTATTAAAAACAGTAGAGTGATATGTCCAAAACTTTCTTGCATAATCAGTAATAAAGGTGTTATCCCCCCCCCCCGAAATAAAAATCTATTACCAAGTATAAGGTCGCGGACACCACGTCTACTCAGATTTTTCATTTTTCAAACAAGAGAGTTGTTTGGTTCGTTGTTTAGCAATAATAATAATAACCTTATTTGTGTACTAACTACAATAGTTAGACAAGGTCGATCTTTGGCGTGAATGTAGTATTTTTACTGAAATTAGCTTGCTATTAATTGCTGATATTAGCTGCACTTACGAGTAATTGATACTAATACACAAGCACCAGAAAATCTGTGTTTTGTGAATTTTTTGGCAATTGATTGAAATCACAATTCAACGAAGAAACTAATATAGTTACAAGATCACACTCCAAATTTCCTTTATTTAAATCATTGCGATTTTGAACTATCGTGCTTACGTGCATAAGAAAGCACAGACCGACAGATGGCCAACCCTGTGACATATTTGCTTTCAAATTTGAGAAAAATCTATATTATAGAGGCTAAATTTGTGTACTATATTTTATTTATATAGATATTTAAATTTTTTTTTTATTATGATCACCTATGTACAGATAGACAGACTTTCTGTGTATAGATTTTGATCAAAATTTGATAGAAATCTACAATTTTGATGTAAAGACCACATACCAAATTTCATTCGCATCCGTCTCAAAAGCGTGTTTGATTTATCATGTTCACAGACAAATAACTGTAATTACAAAACGGTATTTTTCGGATTTTTCAGGAATGTCTGAAATGAGAAAATTCGTCAAAATCTCGAGTGCTAAATATTTGTCAATTACACTATTTTTTTGTATACTCTATAAACGAGAAATTAAAAAAAGGAAATAAGCCTGTGCTATTTCGAAAGAATAATACATTTATTTTAAATAGCGGCTCAAATATTACGCTGTATTATTCAGCACCACAATCATATATGGATATAAATTTCCTTATTATTTCATTAAAGTTTGCACTTAACATATAAACCCCTCATCAACCATCTTACACATTTTTTTAATGCTTTCAATTTAATGAAATTAAAATCCTTCTTTAGAAACTCTTTGAAAAGGCAAAAGTCTAAGTAGTATTCCTTTTTTTCCTCTTTTCACTCTTTCCCCTTTTTTATACACTGTAAATTCAGTAACTAAGAGCATTCCTTTTCAGTACGGATTTTTCTGAAGTGTAATTTAATTTCTGAAAGTACCACTGGTTCAATAATTAATTACGACATTTTCTTAGGCCAGAAAAAAAATGTCAAACCCATAATTTTGAAGAAAAAAAATGTTTAACTAATAGATTAATTAATGAAAATTTCAGCATAAAATAACTCATTATTAAAAGAATTCGAATAATTTTTTAATTTCAGTTTTAATTCAAATTTCAATGTTACTTTCAAATTCAGAAAAAAAAGGAATTTTTTTAAAGCTTCAACGGTCCTAATATCCTTCCGTGTGACCCAATTTTGTGTCATGTCAAGAAGAACAGAGAACGGAGGATGGGCAAGAAAGGCATAGTTTTGGAATATTACATGTTGACATAATTATGAAAGTCATTTTCAACATTTAGTTCCATCTATAAAATATTCTTTGTTGAAATTCATTGAAGAATAAAACTCTCTTATTTTGTAATTTAATAATAATCTTATTAAATCTTTTATATTAAAACTGAGTATTGCGAAACTGATAAAAACACGAAATTCAGGTCTCTTATATAATGTCTAAAAAATAGGAAATGTTTGTTGCATTTAATATTTTATCTGCTCGTTCAAAATATTGTAAAGTGTATTCGCTTATTATTACTATCAATAAGTTGCCTTCGAAAGGTATAACGTTTTTTAACATTTATAAAGGAAAAATTTTCGTAAAGAAAAATTCTACTGCTTAGTTTTAAAAGATATAATTCTTTATTCATAAGAAAAATCTTTTATCATTAGTTGTGGATCGTGATCTTGCAATTTTCTTTACAATCCTTTTTGGTGCTTAGGGAATATATGTGCAATAATTTTAAAACATATTTCATTCATTATTTAAATGATGTGAAAAGAAATAACTTTAACTGAGGTTTTTAAAAAAGATAAAATGGCAGGGGAGTCTTCTGTCAATCATAATTTCGTATAGATTTAGTTTTCATTATTCTTCAGCGCTTGTGTTTCGTTTCTTAGCTGAGCTCAATAAAATAAAATTTATAAGGTAATCATTATCTGCTTATTTCTACATCATAAATATCTCAGGATATCATGATCAGTGTATTGGATGTTTCAAGCCCTTATGGAAATTCATTCTCAGGAAATCAGAGGTTTGATGAAAATTTTCACTGAAAATACTCATTAAAATGTCGTGAATCAAATCCTCTGAAGCTGACTCGGTGGGGAAGCTCTAAATGAAGAATGCTGATTTAAGTGCTGAACTCATCGAGTGACAGTTTGAAACATATCTCTAAATTCACTTCCTATCTTGAAAACAAGATTTTAATATGACCATAAATATGGTAAACATTATAAGAGGTTTGTTTTAAAAATAAATTTTTAAAAATTTCATCTTAATCTGAAGATTGAATATTGTAAATAACAACGAATTGATTCTCCAAATAATTACATGAAATAACACAAACGGCTTGCATTAAAATTTGTATTTCACGGTGTCGAAAATATTTTAGTACTATTCGGCAATTAAAAGAATATAAACTCAATGGTGACTTAAAATTTTTCTGACGACAATCTATAAGTGTGTCAGTTTCGAAAGAAATCGATTATTTAATCGATTTAATCGATTATTATTTTTATTGTTTAATATACAAAACAATATGAATACGATGCGTTTCTTTTTCTGTGCTGATTGTTGTTTTATACTTTTAAGATAAGCTTTATTCAGAGACAAAGTAGTTGATAAAATGCTGTTTGCATGGTGATCTTCCGTTTCATTTGTTAGTAGTCAACAATGTTTAATATTCAACTCCAAGATACCAAGATGCAAGAAACTTTCATGCATAAGCGGTAAATTTAATAAGTTAACAGCAAACAATTTTCTAAAGAGTTACATTTTATCCAAACAAATATAAACAGTAGAAACAATGAGATTTAAAAAAGTAAATTTTGAAGAATAATGTTATTTTACTCCTAAATCTTATCCAAAAATAAATTTTAATCCTTTCCAGATATTTTCACTTAAATGCGTTTTATTATACGCCTAAAAATCACTTTTAGTAAATTACTAAAGCAAAATTGACTGGAGGCATTAAAATGGAAATATGTCTAATAACACTTGAATGGCGAATCTGGTGTGTTAGCTTCAAATTTTCAGAACCGATATTGTTCTCGTATATTAGGTTCATTAACGCTGCTTACATAGAAGCTAATTGGCGTGCGAAATATTATTCGAATAAAATCATTTATTCTTTTATTCGTTAAACATCCATTATATTCTTCACTGAAAAATTATATCCTGTTGATTGAAGTGCAGACGATTTCCTAAAGCTATTTTCTATCTTAATGAAAGACAAAAGAAGTTAAATTAGCTTGCAGAATAGAGAGGATTGTTTTGTGCTAGAAATGCGTGAAATATTCTACTAAAAGAAACGATTTCCTGTATTATTATTCTTTATCCTAAATCTTTTGTTGTTCTTTTTTTAATATGAAAAGTACGTAGGAAGAGTTAACAAAGGAAATCATTAATCAATATTAATAGAAAAAGTTGCAAATAGTTACAAGTAAATGAAAGAAAAGCATAAAAAATAATTAAATCTGTATAATTGTTAAAAGAAAAGTTTTTTTTTTCCTTATATGATTATTACAAAAAAAAAGGAAAGTTTTGAGTTTTGCAGATGCTAAGTTTTTTTTCTTTACATAAAAATGTATATCTTGAAAAAATTAACTATTTCATTTCAAATATAAATTTATTTTTTAATAGATATTTTTTAATTCAACTTCTTTTATTTGTTTAAAAAGTAAGGAAGAAATACATTAAAATGAAAAAATTTCCCATGTATCACGCACATTATATATCGAATATTGAACTTCATTGCAATGTGTTCTGAAAATAATAAATATTAATCGCAAAAAAAAGGTAGGAAATCTGATGTTGTTAATATTTCTAAATTCATACTTAATATAAAAATACATGCATTTACTCTTTTATTTAAAATAAAAACCCTTAATTCTTTCATCTAATTATGACGGGAATTTCTCAGTGGCAGAATTATCCCGAAGGAATTCTAATAATAAATAAATGCATCAGAATTACCTTGAAGGAACTCTAATAATAAATAAATGCATCAGAATTACCTGAAAGGAATTCTAATAATAAATAAATGCATCAAAATTACATGAAAGGAGTTCTAATAATAAATAAATACATCAGAATTACTTGAAAGGAATTCTAATAATAAATAAATGTATTAGAATTACCTCGAAAGAATGATTTTATCGATTTTTCACCCTTATTGAAAACAATATTTTACATTAACCTTTTCATTCATACTTAACAATTCATTCTGAAATCTTTAGATCCTAAACATAAAAGTTTAAAAAAATGAAAAAATATTCGCTTAGAATTTTTTAAAAGACAAAAATCAATTGTAGAAATGTTTAAGATTCATTTTGTGCACAAACAAATTTTATAAAATAAAGGGAAAATTTCCATTATATTCTTGATAAGAAAATTTATGTTTTATCTTTTATAAAAACCAAGTAGAAAAGACAGAGCTGGTTTTGGAAAAAAATCATTCAAATCCATTTAGATCATAAATATCCTTTCCTCGCTTAAACTCTTAATTGAAATAAATTTCTTTATGCCTTATATAATAATAAATAAATGCATGAGAATTACCTTGAAGGAATTCTAATAATAAATAAATGCATCAGAATTACCTGAAAGGAATTCTAATAATAAATAAATGCATCAGTGTATGTATATCCCAAATTATTTTCGCAACTGAATGGAATTTAATCAGATTGGTGAAATTTAATCAAAATTTGCATTTATTACTTATTTTAAGAGAAAGAATACTCTCAATTTTTCAAAGCACAAAATTAAATTATCATTCAAGTAGAAACTTACTGAAATGTCACCACAGCAGACTATTTCATATAAAATAATAAAATATTTTGATACCATTTTAAAATTCTAAATTTTACTTTTTCAATTATATCAACTTTATTACCGAGCAATATTTCCTTCAATTTTAATTATTTTCTTCAAAATTTAATAAATAATATAATAGGTGCAAATTTTAAATAAGTATATTAATTAATATTCGGTTACTAGGCAACGGTGGGTCTTTGAAATATTTTACCATCATTTTTTGATATTTGTTTAATATATAAATATTTTTAGCAATTTTTTTTGTGAGAATTATCTAAAAACTTTTATTAAAACGTTTTTAATACTTATATATTTGCGAATAAAATTTGAAGTACTTATATGAATAAACATTACTAACTTATGGAAGAGATTAGCTATCGACGGTTCTTAAAAATCTCCTAATTCAATTGACATCTTTATCTTAATTTAAAAACATTGCAGGCTATAAATATATTTTTTTCGTTATAATATTTTAAACAAAAATAGTTTGACATAATAAAAAGGCTGAATATGAAAGTACTTAAATCCCAAGAGAGGATATTTTAATTACTTTGCTATAAAGCTCATGGATAAAAATTGCTTTAAGGCGCTATAGGACCTTTAAGAGCTAAAACAGACCTGAAAAGTTGTTTAAATGCGATTTTCCCTAACATAAGGAAAAAATTCTTAATCGAGTTTTTCAACCCAATTTTATATCTAACCTTAGAATTATGAATTTTTTAATCAGTTAAATTATTTGTATTAATTAAAATATAAATGAAAAAATGTTCCGTATATATTGTCGAAGACAGAATTTGCTTGCGAGTAAAGCTTTTTACCAATTTACTCCTAAACAATATAATTTGATAATCATGCAATATGATAAATATTTTAATAGATTTACTGGAATTAATTTACTTTTTATGTTGTTAAAACATGAAAATCTTTAAAAAAATTCGCATATAGCAAGTACTAGAAAAAAAGTATACATATTAATATTTTGATTTTGCATGGTTTTCTTTAGTATGCATGTATAAGCATAACTAGAAAATTTCATATTGATAAGGCGAATCATTTTTGTTTAATACTGTGTACAACTTCTGAAAATGTAGTATTGAAAAAAAATGACTGTAAAGTAAAAAAATCCTTTATTAAACTTTTCAATTCACGAATACCAAAGTCAAATGTCAGTGACCTTCTGAGTGAAAAGTCAACGATGACCTTCACAGTTTTGTCTATAGCTTTTAAACAAATTAACGTACACACATGTGCATTATCTTAAATCGTTCAGATGAGTTCCGACTATTAAATGAGGTAAAAGATGTCAAAAAAATTAAAAGTTTAAATGTCCTATTATCGTAATCATTTAGACTAAAATATCAAAAAAGAGAGGTATAAATGTTTTTTTATGCAAATCTTAAGAGGGTTATTTCCAAAGTTCATGCATGAATATAATATTTTTATATTGATACATTAAATTTACATTTAAAAAATTCATTGATTCATACAATATATGGGAATGATAGATTATCTCCGGTCCGGAATTCAAAAAGTTTACGAAATTCCTCGATTGATTGACTGATCGATTTCAAAGATAAAAAAAATTCCATATTTCTCAGAGATGTGTTCAGAGATCAGAGAATACAATCCAAGAAAAATCTTTGAAGAATGTGTCTGATTAGTCCATGATAATATTTATTTGTCATTAACAAATTGGACTAATTTATAATGCTTCTATCATTAATCAAATTTTATTTCTTGCTTGAAGGGCACTAAATTAGTACAAACGAGAATTTCTTTTTCGTTTTATGTTATTTTAACTAAATGTTTGAGGATTATTTTATTTTCTCACTTTTAAGATATACGTCTAAAATATTCGATCCTTCCAAATGTAAAAAAATATGCAATTTTTATTCTGGAAAGGAAAGGAAAAAGGAAATGAGTAATTACTTAAAAAATTTTCAAGTGCACTTCCAATTTCAGATGCCTTTTATTTTTTTTTATTTGGATTGAAATAACAATAAATATCAGAATAGGAACTGTCATCTAATTAAATAAAAAACATCCGTCAAAGGCTCACAAATGTATAAAAAAATAAAAAAAAAATAAAAAAATTATCGATATTTAAAAATATATATATATCGTATTCGAATATTCCATTTTCAGTTTTCTCTTATACAAAGTATATGAGCTGAAAGCATCGTAATCATTAAAAAAAATCAATTTCCAGATTTGGGTGAATACCTATGCTTCAGAAATTTTTGAATATAAAAAAATATTTTTGGAATTTTCCTTTATATGAAATGACCTGAAATACGGTCTTTACAAAAAATTTGTAGATTTCTTGAAGGAAAAATGAGAAGGAAATCCATATGCGGGAAGTATATCTGTCTTTCTGTTCCAGTACAGTGAATACAGTAAATTTAAAAAGGTAAATGAATAAAAAACTAGAACATAGTTTTAAGATCAAAATTGTTGGACCCTTATCAATTCTTGAGCTACATTTGTCAGGTAGTTGACTATCTATTCTTCTTTATATTTACATGAGAGTAAACGCAATAATTCAAAAATACAAAGATTTAGATAAATGAAATTTGTTACGTTATCTTGTTACTTAAATTATAGCTCTGTGTCAGATTTTGATTTCAATCGGTCAACAAAAAAGCATCCAAAATACACAACCATTTTTCTTCAATATAATTCGGAATATAAAACTTATGTGTTAGACTATGAAATTAAAAATGTGAACACTCATGTCGTTTAAGGACTTAATCAAAATATGCAATTTTTATGTAAGAAGGGAGAGGAAATAACATCTTAATTGCATATAAACATAATTGCTTTATAAGAAGCATAATTGCATAGATTTTTTTTTATTTCTGTTTCAGAAATTACTTTTTTTTAATTTTCTTTTCTAATGTTTGCATATTAGAGTAATTCAAAGATCGCTTATTCTGCAGAGCAAATGTCATTAAATTAAAGCAGTATTTCTTAAACATTTTCGAGGTTATTCCCATTTGTGGAAAGAAAATAAATTTCCCATTTTGCATTGCATAACCGGAAAATAAAGTAAACGAAGCATTACGTAGCAATAAATGGAAATAAATTTAAACAATTATTTACCAAATTCCAATCGAAATGTTTCCTGTACAAATGATTTTCTATAATTTACATTTTCTTGCATTCCAAATATACGAAAAAAATTTAAAAAAAAAATTGTATTTGCAAGTATACAAAAAAAAGATATGCAATCTTTGAATATATATATATATATATTTTAAAACTACTATAGTTATATTAGTTATATAATTTTTTTTAATTATGACCATATCTGAACTTATTAACTTTTCAAAGCTTTGACTAATTTGATTTTAGTTGTGATGCAGATATACATTTAAAATGATTAACCTGTATACCAAATTTTATCTATCTAACTCCTAAAATTTTGTTGCTGTAACGTTTATTTGTATTGGGGCGGATGGACAGACAGACTTCCTCTGTATGGATTTCCTAGAAAATTTGATTAAAATGTACAAATAAAAGAAAAAAGAAATGACCATACACCAAATTTCACCCGTCTAGCTCAAAGTGCTTTTGAGTTATTGTGTTCAAAGACAAACTGACAAAGCGGCATACAGACATAATTCCATAAATCGGATTCAGGGAGATCTGAAAAGTGAAGATACACCAAGTTCTCAAGTTCGTTTTTTTTTTTTTTTTTTTTTTTTTTTGACGATCGCAATATTTTTTCTCGAGAAAGTAAAGGTTGCAATATTCCAGAAATATTAGAGAAAAACAAGAGGGAGGATCCACTAGATTTTTAAGAATGTATTGATTGAAGTTCAATGTTGTAATTCCAGAAAATGCTCCTAGACCCACAATTAAAAAGCAATGTATGAGAAAAAAAATTTAATGCTAAATATTACTTCAATATAAAAAGTGATGTAGAGATACTGATATATAAAGACTAACCAAAAGTAAAAATAGAAAAGGGAAATCACAAAAATGCATAAAATGTTTCAGACAATACTATTTCAGTCTTCAAAATCACTATCATCCATGTAACTAACTTCACAGAGAAATGACTGATGCCAAAAAACCAAAGTTTTTACATCAGTCAACTTAAAATATCTTGATCAGAAAAACTTCCCTTCAAATGGACGATTTGGTCCATTTTTAGAAAACTTAACTAATCGCAGATCTCGATCTTTTTTCGTTTACTGGAAGTTTTGGCATGAATTATTAGTGCAAAGTTCCAAAGTTTCATCCTTTTCCGGTCTGCCTAAGTGCCTGCAGTTTTCTTTAATCGAGTTGCCTTAAGAAACGATTTCGGCATTCCTCCATTTAAACTATTAGTCCCTTGCGTTGGATTTAGTTGGGATGGCTGGCAGCTTCCAATCTTACTAAAAGCTTTGAACGCGAATCCTTAAAACTATCTTTTATATCTAAATTTATGGTATGAAATCCTAATGGCTTTCGTGACTTTTTCAAGAGATGAAGGCGAAACTCCAGTGGTCACGTAACTAATTCAACATAATAAAGACAGTGTTAGTCAATACTATTCATAGATGGTATTGTATTTTGTCTGTTTTTACGAAAGTTTGTACAGATTTTGGTTTGTACACTCGTCACAATGTATCATCGTGGCAGAACATAACATAACTGTAACATAATACAACAAGCGAAGTTTGTGGGTATATAGAAGCGAAAATACATGCTATTTGTTTGTAACTAAGTCTAGTAATATAATCTGTGATTTAAAGGATCAACCAAAAAATACAATATTTAATTGATGATATACACATACGAAATATTTATACATATTTTCAGAATAACTATTACATAATCAAATAATGACTTTTTATCAAAATTTCATAAAATAAAAATGCCGAATCCTTCTTATAAAAATATATATTTTTTCAGTTTGCTTCTTTTACAGAGGTTTTTACTTTTATAATATTACAAGATTCAACATGAAAAGCTTCATGCTTCACACCACCAAGGACAGGAGAAAAAAAATACTTAATATGCTTAGAGTCGAATTTTGTGTCTCAAAAATATGAACAAAGGTAAGAGGTTTAAACGAAATTAGGCATATTCCTTTTTTTTTCTGGTCATTTCAAAATAAATAAATTTATAAAAATAAAAATAAATTGTAAATAAATGTAACATGATCCAAAAATGAAAAATTAACCGACAATGCTCAAATATAAAATTATTTAATTTTTTTATCTATAATTTGGGTTGAAGTTGAATTTTCCTAAAATTTAATTAAAAATTAGTGCGTTAATTGATTATTAGCAATTAATTAGGATTTTTCTGCGAATATCTGGTTCGCCAGAGATTTTAATTGTGTTTAATTAAATCTTTCTAGCAAAACCTTTATGTTTCATCAAGAAAATAATTTTAAACATCAAAATTTGACAGACATTAGACCTGCATTATTTTTATAACCTAGTACTTATTCTATTTATTGTGTAAATGAACCTTTACTTGGAGTTAAATCGCATGACATTATAATAAAATGACATACAATTAAAAGCCTATCTGTATGGGTAATGTATCAACTAATTGCACATTGTCTACTGTAATTTCACTTTTTTTATTTCTTACATAAACTTTTACATTAACTTTTAAATAATATTTTTTTAATTCTTTCTTTCTTCAATATAAAAAATCACGAGATTAAATATTTGATGAAACAATAAAAACTATTTGAATTTCATTACAACAATGAAATATATTATCAAAATTATGAAAAAGAATTTCAAAATTATCAAAAAATACACAAATGAATTAGTTCTTTAAAATGTTTTCAATTTTAGAACTATTTAAAAAAATGTTGTGAGATAATATTTTTAAAAGTTACTGCTGGCAAACGCCAAAATCTCGTTTAATATTTAGTTAATAAAAATTTATAAAAAACTTGCTCCAAAATACATTTTTCCAAAGAATTTTTTTAAAATTTTATTGCTTTATATCAAAAAGTCTGGCCTGTAGACCGCCTACGCATATTCTCTTTTATTAGTAGTAGAGTTAAAGAAATATGAATATAACCGCATAGCTAAAATGTAGATGATTCAATTATATTCTATTATATCAAAGAATTCTAAATTGATAGAATTCGACCGTATTTTATTGATTATATTATTGAATTTCAGTCAAGCTAGACATGAAACGGTCTGCATTCATTTCTTTTAAATTGCTGAAGACAAAGTACCTAATTTAAAAGCCCATATATTTCTCAGAAAGATATTTTTCATATTTATTTGCAAAAAAGTAACAGTAATATGAGATTTAAAAAGTACTTTTGCATGAAATTTGTACAATAAGAGTACTAAGAACTATCTAAAGCCATGTAAATTGCCCTAAAATTGTCCATATTTCTTAACTTTGACAGTTACGACAGTTTTAATGTCTTTTTTGGGAGCAACTTTTGTTTTTAAAACAAAGAAGTTATTCTCTCAGAAATTTCAATAAGTATCATTTTGTAAATTTTTTTATGAGAAAATAAAAAAAAATTCTTTGTTTCTTATACAATGAAACTGGGTGAATTGTTAACGACAATATTAGTAAAATTTCATTTATTCAAAAATTCAAATTGAGAAAAATTTGATCTAAAATTAAATGCAATAAATATAAAGAACAATTTTTTAGCTAAAGTTGCTATTAAAGATTTATTTTTAACTGCATCTGTTTCAATAAATAATTTAAATTTATTAAATAAATAGGAAGTAATTTTAATATATGGTATGATAATAATCATATCAAACAAGAATAGAAATAATAATTGTAACAAACAAAAAAAATGCTGTATAACATTTGAATTAGTTTATTCAAAAATTCAAATTGTGCAATATTTTTAATCTAAAATTCAGAACAATAAAAATAACCAACAATTTTTAAATTAAAATTCCTAGCAAAGATATATTCTTAACTGCAATTTTTTTAATAAGTAATATAAATTTAATAAATATATAGGGAATAATTATATCAAATAATTGATAGAAGAAATATTGAAAGTAATAATTGTAACAAACCAAAAAATACTGTATAACAGTTTAAAATAATTACACATAAGATAAAATAAACATGGTGAGTTCATAGTATGAGCGACTATATTTTAACGTTAGGACAAATTCGAACTAAAAGCATATTATTTTGTCACAATCCTTCAATTTCTCAAAGCACAGTTAGCGTGTAGATATTCATCGTTTCGATTTATATTTATGAGGAAACAGATTACTTTTTTTGAAAATTCAATTTATTTTATTACATTATTTTGAATAAAGCATTTAATAGAATTTCATCGGCTAATCTTTAGACTGTAGATTCAATTCAGCTTCTGAAGCTTAAGAAATTCATGTTATGCAAAGTGTTTTTTATTTGTTTTTAATCTATATACCGTCATTTTATATCTTTCCTATGAATTAAAGCAAAAATAAAATATAAAAATCTATCAAAAAATAAAAAGCGCAATTCAGTTTATTATTTAGCAATATGTAGAAATAATTCTATTCAAAGACAGAGAATAGTGTATGTAAATTATGTTGACAAATACTGCTAAATTCTCAAAATCAATATCGAATGAGAGAAATCACGTTTAAGAATAATGTTTAAAATTGAAAATTTTTCCATTATTTTTTTTATTATTATTATGGAGAAACATATTTCATTCATGCGCATATTCAAGCAAATTACCTTTTCGATGAAACTGAGAAGAAAATTAGTTAGAAGAAGCAAAATATAATGAAATCATATCTACTAAAAAGAAAAAACAAAATCAGATGGGAATTTATATTTTAATATTCATATTCTTGATTTTCACATTAAGCAAGAAAGAACTATAAGTTTTCTTCTTTGTTTATATTGAAAGAAGTTGTTCTACAAAGGTATTTCTCCGGAAAAAAAGCAATGGAAATTATTTTTAAAATCAAAAGATTAAATGCATCTAATTTATTTAAAGTGAAACAGAAAGATCTAGAATCAAAGTCTGAAGATATGACTTAGAATACAAAAACTGTAGGGGGAAAAATGCTTTAGTTTTGAAATTTCAGTTAAAAGTCTGTGCTACAATGGTACACAAAGCATGATTACTATTGTTTATCACTTTAGTTTTTTTAAATGTGTATGTAGTATTCTATTAAAATTATTAATATGTGTGAGAGGCCAAGTGGGTGCGCGCGTGCGCTGTGTGTGTTGACATTCAGATGGAAATATCATTGGAGAGCTTCTAAAGCTGGCAAAGATACACTTTAGAATGTGAAAATGAGCAACTCGACACACTCCATTTTGAAATTTTGATTAATTAAAATAAAACATTTTTTCTATCACAGCGTACAAAAATACTACATTATAAAAAATTATTTTTAGATTATTTCAGAATGTAGAAAAGTTTAATTTTAACGATATAAGTTTAATAATCTTTACCATTTCTTACTTATTTCTTTGCTTTTAAATTTCAACAAACTGTTTAAAAAGTTTTTTTTTAAATTCTGAATAGTAGAATACATTTTTGTACTGAATTTCAAATTGTTTTTTTTTTCGTTTCTTTAAATATTTAATCGCATAACTTGCTTCAATTTTTGAAAGTTAAAGATAAAGAGATTCTGTTTAATATCTGTATAGTTAAATGACGAATAAGAAAGTAAAGTTGGAGTATCGAGAAAGTGAGAAAAAAAATGAACCGAACAGTCACATTTTTAAGCATTATGACTTCTTGAATCCTGATCCTATTGGGATGGTTTATATGCAGGACGAACAGAAAAGGTGTAGGGTTTCAAATCTAACATAACCTTAATTTAATTTAAAGTTTGATGCTTAAGGATATTTTAGTAAAAGGATATTGAATATTTTGCTCGGTTGGTTGGTTTCTTTTTTGCGCAAGAGCCATATTTCGCCAAATTTGCAAAGCATAAGAAGTTTAATCGAAAATCGTCAAATGTGTTTTGTCGCAAATAATAAAAAGAAGTATTTTAATTTAACAAAAAATATCCCATTTTTAATAAAATAAATAAATCGACAAACTTGTAAATTCAGAAATATTTTATTGTTTAAGTCACAATTTAAGTTTAAATCTCCAACTAAATACAAATAAAAATGCTCAAAAAAATTTCAAAATTGATTAATATTTTTTTTGTCGATTTTTTTATTACTCGCGACTATCGATTTGTGAAGTTCCGCGAATAATTAGAAACTTGCTTTTATAAATCTCCGTCAAATTTTGGGGAGAAATCCTTCAAAAGTCAGTCTATCAGACTGACCTTTTGTGCGAATGTGAGTACGCTATAATGATTGATTAACTGATGGTATACCAACTTAAAATATTCCGTTATCTAAATAGATTAATTTTGATAATGAAATCTTTATACCAAAACTGGTTAACTGTGATTGTTTTGGTGAAAAATCCATAAAATGGTAGACAATAATCTATTGGTTCTTATATAAATGAAAATGATAACTCAAAAAATACACAGCATCATAGATAAATGAAATTTTGCATCTAGTCTTGAAACTATAACTGTTGGTCTGCGAAGTGTAGTTGTACTGCTTAAGAAAACAGAAGATCGAAATTTTACAATAACTTAATTTGTATCCTAAAGTTCCATATAAAATCTACTTTCCGACTTAATTATCTCCGTTATTTAAACATTTGTCGAGATGAGGCATGAGTGAAAACTCGAGAAGGAATTCTTTCTGGAAAGAAATCCCGTCCAACATATGATATCCATTGTTGGATTACATCTTTCACCTCATCATCCGAGTGGTATTGTCGCTTCGATTATCATCAGTACCTGTATGTCAATTCTCATACATATTACAGCACTTCGCCATAGCATGAAGTTATAAAGCATTTTCGCCATAAACATCATGCAACTCCAACACATTTCAGTGCAGTTACACCTTTTCGCTTACAAAACAGGAATCACTGTAAGCAATTCTAATTTGGGCGTCTCCTGTAGCTGCTGAGGAATATGTAACATATTATTGGGCTAACTAAAACTACCGCGTAAAAGCCGCAAAGTCACATGATGCAGGTAAATATCTGAGATGTTGCCACAAAGTTTCATCAAACATTTTTACAAATAAATGCAACTAACTTTTTGTCTAGCATACACATTTCAAATTTTGGGCTCGTGTCTTAACAGTAATAGATCAGAAATTCAAATTCGATTGTATTCAGTACATTAGATACAAAATGCGTCCCATCGTGTAAATGGGAAAAAATGTAGGGTTTAAAACAGCAGCAATTCTCTCATCAAAACAAGTCTGCTTTTCTGGCCACTTTTAACCATCATATACAAAACAAAGCTTTTACTTTTGGGCACATGTAACCAATCAAATTGCGAAACGTGCTTTAAATTCAATAATTGCTTTTTCCTCTGACAGCAAAGGCAACAAAAGAATATTTATAACTTTCAGTTCGAAATATTTATTCTCTTCAAATAGTTGAAGAAATGGAATCTTTCTTAAAAAGTTTCGATTTGAAATTATTTTCTGTTTGCTAATAATCCGATGCATTTGAAATTTATTCGATAAGGTGATTGACTTTATAACGTCGCGTAAGTTTTTGTATATTTAAATAATTTAAAAGGTGATGAATTCTAAATTGCACAATTTTCTCTTTAAGCTTTTCAGAAATTTCTGTAAAATAAAAAATATATATTTACTTTTATTTAGTACTTTCTCGTAAACAAAGATACATTAATTATATTAGTAAAAAATATATCACCAAGTTCCGATGAATTTCAATATTTTGACCTCTTTAAAAATCCGAAATAACTAATTCTGAAGTTGTTTATCAGTATGTATGCCTTCTATCTGTGCAAATAATTCAATATCACAGCAAACCAAAGTATAAATAAGACCTTAGTACTGAAATTAATTTTTTTAAATCAAATTCCATCTATCAAAAATTCTATTGTGCTTATGAGCCCAGTATCCCTAATATTCAATGACTTAAATAAATGAAATTTACATATAATTCTATGGTATGTTGTCTTGATAACAGATTTTGGACCTAATATGCCATGATAAAGAGTTCTAAAATATTTTCTAGATTCTATTCACAATACAACGAGGTTAAAAACAAAATTCTCCATAATTTATAAATATAAGCGAAAATCAAGGAGAGACCATCCGCTATTTTTATATAGACAGTAATTCAGTGAATTAAAAACAATTTAAATTGACTTATCAAAATTTTTATCAATCGGACTTTGATGACTCTTATCTAAAATATTCTTATGAATGTTCTTGAATGGAGCAACAACAACAGTTTTGTAGCCAGAGAGCAGCAGCACAAACTCAAAATCGAGGAATGGTACACTTTACGGCCGGCTGTCATCAACGCGGAAAAAATACATGTTATATTTTTCTGTAAAAGATATTTTAACGAACCAATCTCCTTCCATGACAATGTTTTGCAGGAAAGAAGTAAAATGCCTGTGAATTTTTTTCTTAACACCACACTCATCATTATATAAATAAATCTTCAATGTGCCGACAGAATTTAAGCAAGGTTCATATAGTCCTTCCTCTCATTGGCTGCCTTTTTTAAGAAATAGTATTGTTAGCACCTTGCCTCTTTTTTTTTCAGAAACATATTCCAAATTTGGGGTGAGGGTTGCAACAGAAAGGCATAGAAAAAATATTCAATTTCTTCACCAAAATCAAGAGCAATCTTACCCTAACATGCTATCGAACATTCTTCGCTTAAGATTGTGCGAAACATATATACTTATATGCGACTGTTAAAAGTTCTATTCCTCCCTTCTAATAATAAGAGATAATCTGTGCTGATTTTTTTTTTACTTCAAGTTTAAAATTAGCCAAATTTTAACAGCTCACATCTAAATTGAATTCTAATCAGCTCCTTTTGTTAGACTTCAAATTTTCATTAGCTAAATTCACATGATCCCTTTTCAATGCAGGCTGAGAAAATGCGTGATGACAACGGCACTATAACGAATATCTAAATCAAATAAGAATGACTTTAGCAGGAATAAAGAAGTAAAATCGCTGTTGTTCACGGATTTTAGGTTTGTTTTTACATAAATTATTATTTTTTAGAATACTCTATCCCCGTGACTTTCAAAAAATCGTTTCCAATTCTTTTTATAAAAAAAAAGAAAAAAAGAATTAAAGCATTCAAATCTTTAGATTTTATATTTGTTCCAAGTTAATTAATAAAAGCTCTGTAGCATACAATTATTAAATGTTACTTGTAATGATTTTTAGATAATATAAGTATATTTTTAAAATGATGAAAGAAAATTACCTCAAGAGATTTACAATATATTAGACATTAATTAACTGTGAACTGGCTTTATTTAGCATTTGGAGCTTTTTTCCTGAATATTGTAGTCTTTCAAAATTCTAAATATACCAATCGCTAAAAAATGCACAAGCCTCTTCTTCTCATGATCGATTCATTCTATGCTTAAGGAAATCAACGTACATTTATAAAACAATGTGGAACAAAAATTAGAGCTATTTGAAAAATGCCCACATTTGCCGAATCGTACTATGCAGAAATAGTATTATCAAGGATCATCAATAATTTCCAGAATATGTTATATGAAGACCATGCTAGTAGTTAAATCGACAATAACGCTGTACTTCAAAATATGCGAGATATATATATTTAAAATAAAAATTTAATATCTTTTTTAGTAATAAGAAAGGCTATAATAAGCGCAAAATCACGGTATTTGTTATGGAATAACGCCAATAAATAAAACTGTTAGACTTATTTTCATCATTTGTAAATATCAGAAATTCACTTCAATGATTTTAAGAAATTAATGCTTATGTAGTAAGCAATATATTTCATTAAACTGTAATGCAATCGTGAGAAGATTAGAACAAAATTTTCGATAACGATATAAAAAAAAACTAAGGAACTCTCTTTATTTCTTTAATAAATAAAATTAAATTCCGTTTTATTTCCATTTAATGTACAGCATGCTCAAATATGAAATCCAAAACGTTTTGCAATAAATTTGTTCGTTGAAACTGTAATTAGAAAGGTTAGAGGAAAAAAGTTGAGGAAACTCTGACCCGGCACTAGGTCACATGGAAACCACATGAATGCTAAGATTTGCTAATTCTGAAATTAACACATTTTAAATTGCTTTTTAATCTCTCACAAAACATATTCAATAAAAACTTGGCTAAATCATGTGTTTTTAGTTAATTACGAACAAATAATTGTCAAAAATTAGAAGGATTATCTATACATACAAAACTGATTTTTTTATTTCATGATAATTTCTCTATTTATCAGTTATTTCCAATTAAAAAAATGAAAATTTAATGTTCAACTTTTCAGTAATAATTGTTATGAAAGATTTAATGAAATCTTTCATGATTAGGTTAATTGAAAGATTAGACTTTATTGAAAATTATTATGAAATTTTTTATTTAATTGCAAAAAAATATTTAATTAAAAGTATTAGCTTATTAACATTCGATTCTGGAACATTTTCGATTCTTCCCCCCATTTCATATGGGAAAAAAAGGAAGATATATTTCAAATTATTTTTAAGGTAGTAAATACGATTGCATAAATTAAAACATCATTTAATTCGGAGTTATAAGTTATTTGAAATTTATTTTAACCACTTTCAGTTGATGTCAAAAATTGTCTTGGGAACTTTAATGCATTTTGCAACAAAGTTAAAATTTTAAAATTAATTCGCATAGTGTCTGTTTGAAATAACATAAATTTGAAGTAGGTTTAAAAAGTGCAATCAAAATGTCAATTCAGATGAAAGTTATTTGGAAAATTAAGCAATATTTTTAAGATTTCCATATTTTAAAGATAT
>JAPMOR010054877.1:604850-735968 GCA_026543865.1 Argiope aurantia | reverse complement strand
TATATATATATATATATATATATATATATATAGGATAATTGTTTACTATAAGATAGTTAGAATTAATGTAATTTTTTTTTGCAATTATTGCAGAGAAAAAATAATAATAAAAACATCATATCTCTATTGTATAAATATCAGAACAAATGAAAGCAAGTGACGCTGCAAAACATAATAAAAAAAGAAACATTTTATGAAAATGATGATTTTTTTTTCCTTAGAACTCTTTATGCTCTTTAATTCATTTAAGCCTTAATTTAAATAGTATTTAGATGTCTATGAAATTATTCGACATTTCATGCTAAATCTAAAATCATTTACAATTCATAATTAATATGCATGACGACTTTGATGGACTATTTGTACTAAAAACTATTTTCTGCTATCATTCTATTTTTAAATTCTCTGGTGTCATTCTTTGTCCCAAATTTAGAAAGACACTTGTTCCACTGAGATTTGGCGTACTTACGATTATTTTTCAAAAATTTAAAATATATATATTCTTATTTGCAATGCTTTGAACAGAAATATCTTAATTTCCCTTTTTCTAGATATCTGCAATTATTTGCTGTTTTCCACATATTACAAATTGACATAAATACTTATTTACATTCTCATTAAGACTGATTATTATAGTTATAAAAAATATCGAAATCGTATGGACGTATCATAGAATAGATTTTATATCCACAAGATTCGTTGCGTTAATTTAAGTTTGAAAATAATTACAACTGACAAGTAGTTGATTCTAATCAATTGGTTTGGAAATCAACTGGAAGCAAATTATTACTTGATTATTTTCTCTATATGGCGATTTTAAAGACCATGTTTGAATGGAAGGAAATTTAAAATTAATTAAAATTGAGATTAATTATGTTTTTGTAAGTAAAGTTGTTTAATCATAATTGTCAATAAAACTGCAAAATAAAATAACCAATTCATAGATCATTATTCAATAATTAATTGTTCAAACCTTATTGCGCATTACTCCTTTCGCAAAAACAAACTAATTAAATTTTTATAAAATGTTCTATCCTATAAATTAATATTTTACATCTAAAATTTCAGTTTCAATAATAGACTTCAATAGTAAATTTCAAAATAATTTATTTTGCATATAAAGTAACTTTTATGAGGCTTCTTTCTTGTAAATTAAAAGTTGCTTGCAAAAAAAAATTTGTAAATTAAAGCTTTTTTTTGTATGTATGAATTAAAAGATATTTTTCCGATATCGTTCAAACACTCAAATCGATAAAATTGTTATCTAAACAACTGATTTCTCTAAAATATATGCAAATGAATTTGCCTTATTCAAATATTTTATGTTTAAACTTCTCGGTAATTAGAATTTTTCCCTCTTGATTTCTTATTAACATAACATTAAAATCGGTTATCATTCGAATTTATTTTTTCATTAATTTGAAGAAAAACTAATTATTTAAAAAAATCCTTTTATTTTAATCTGTTTACTTTCATTAAGTATTTCGTTCCTCGTGTTCTAAGTAATCTAAGTGAATAATATTTTTAAGAATTTTAATCCAACTACCATGATTGTTGTACAATAAGCACAGAAAATAAAACGATGAAAAAGGTATAATTTTTCTTAAAAAATCTTGAATATTTTAGATGTGAATAATATTAATAACTTTTTTTAACTGCGAAATTATTGCCTTCTAAGCTTAATTCTATATTTGTTAAAATTATTTAATCAATTAATGTAATTATAATTATTTTCAATTGCGATTACTATCATTTCATTTTTAAACATTTTATTATTTATATATTAATTAAATATTATTAATTTAAACTGTTGCGTATTAAAATAATATTTGCTGCTTGATCAAAATAATATTTGATCCCATATTTAAATAATGTTTGTTATTAATTTTAGCATAAAATTATCGTTTTCTCTTAATGTATTCATTTTAAACCTGCTTTTGTTATTCGAATTTTTGAATGAATTAATTTTTATTATGATTCAGATTCGGAATTTCATATCTGATTCGAATAGATTCCTTATCATGATTTAAATTTCTTTATTGAGATTCAAATAAATCGTAATCGAATTAAAGACATTCTACTTGATCCTTATACAATGGATTATAATAAATAAAACGATTCACTGGGAAATTGCTTATATCATCTCAAAAAATTATGAAACATGAAAAAATTTATTTAAAATTCTCCTAAAAAAAGAAGGAATTTATTAGAATAATAATTGCAAATAATAAAAAAGAGCGGAACTAATAAATTTTTCAATTGTTCGAAAGTGTGAAGTCGTTTAATAAAGATTGTGTTTTTTAAGTGAAAAGTCAAAACATAAGCAGCTTGTGCACATCTTTTACGATTTAATATTATTTACCTTAGGAAAGAAGAGGAGAGTATTTCCAGTAAGTCAGTGTAGGCCGGTCTTTATTGTTTGTATGTTCAAACAATGCACTCTACTTCTACAAACGTATAAAAACGCATTTTACATCCAGAAAAGAAAAGAAAACAGTCTGGAATATACGTCTTCCCAAGAATACTTTTTTTTCCAAAAGTAGCATTCTCTTTTTTTTAAGAAAAGAAAGAGAGAAAGAAAAAAAAATCAACTTTTTAATACAAGATCGTTTGTTTAATCCAAATGTTTTCAACAAATAAAATGTCTATTAAATTCCTGGAAATATTGAAGTTGTTTATATGAGCATTGAACATTTTTTTTTCTGAGTACATGAAGCGTCAAAATTCAAATTTTCGAGTTTTAATATTTTGAATAACTTAATTAATATAAATTTTGCAGAAATATTATAGGACGAAATTGTGTAATAAAATTACAACAAAATTTTTAAGGTTTGAAAATAGAATCAATCATGAAATGTATTATTTATTGAAATATTAAAACTGAGCAAAACGCATTTGAAACGTAATTAATTAATTTTTGATAATCATAATAAATAAAGCTTTGTCTAATTAAAAAAAGTTTAAGACAGATGTCGAATGTATTTTCAAGTCCAAAAAGAAATTACACAATAAATTTTGAACAAACACCTTTCTCCAACAAAATCTAAATTTTGAAAACATACTAATTGTAAAAGAAACATGATGCAATTAAATTACTTATTCAAATTAAAATGTATTTAGCAGAAACACGTTTAATATTTGAAATAGCAGTTCAAATTTACAATACAAATAATTCCATAAAGATGTTTTTATTTAATTTCATAACGATACACGCATAAGTATTTGATTTTCATTACTATTTCCTTTATGCAACGAATGTTGTAATCTGAGTAAAGCGGTTTATTCCATTTTCGTGTTTTGAATGGCAAAGAATTGAATTTTCTTCTTAAATTTAGCTTTATTTGCCTTTGCTTGATTTTCCATTATTTAAAATTCATTTTAAACTTCTAGATAGTTTATTTTACTGGATTATATAATGTTATAGAATACCTAAAATTTCTGAAAAATTTCTTTAATATAATTAAAGAAAATTCTTAGATTTTTTTCGTTTAAGAAAAAAAAAAATTGTGCTATAGTTTTTTTTAAACACCAATTCATGTAATTCTATCTCTAAACTTTAAAAAATGAATTCTTTTTTAAAAATTGATACTTAGAAGTTTTCAAATGAATGTTTATCTCTTTATATCAATTAAAAACTTAAAATTACGCGGAACAGGCTTTGAATTTTAAGAGCCTTATGCATTTTTCCATATATTCCACACTCTGTTTCACATGCTATATATTAGGGATTTCAACCTAAGTGGACAAAACATATTAAGAGCACATGCACGATCGTTTATTGGCTACTCACCTATTGTTGATATTTCACCGAATCCTTGATTCTCTGCCCATGATAAAACACAAAACGAAATTCCTAAGAAAGAAAAACAATAGATTTCTGTAGATTCGCCCACCCGGATCGTATAATTAGGTACTCAGATCTGGGCATGAAAAAGGGGATGAATGCAAACACCTGTTCCGTTTAGACTACAATCGTCCAGCTGTTCACTTGCAGAGAGGAGAAGATAAAATCTCTGATGTTGTCCGATCGCATCTTCGCGGAGAAAATATTTAGGTCACGTGATCCCTCCCATCGCCAAGCTCTCGCCAAAATCAATAGTAACTGAGCATCAGGTGTATAATAGCTATTCCTTTAGAAACATCTTTCATGAATCTGCGCCGCTTGTGGTTGATATTTAGAATATTTGATTGACACATAAATATTAATTCATTTACTTGAAAGTGAAAAAAATGCATTGCATCTATCTATTTATATTTATATCTTTATCCAGATAAAACTAAATAGATGCGATGCATTTTGGTGAAAAGAGAATGGACGTGATTAACTGAAAATCATATAATCGCATTTGTATTTTTTCTTCATAATTAACAACAAATTTAATTTTTTTTAAGTGCGGTTTTTTTTTCTTTCCAAGCTATGACCAAGCATCGGCATTGTCCAAATCTGAAGATAAGGGACCAGAGGAAAAAGAGAACATGCGAAATTTTTCAAATTTTATATAAATTTAAAAGGGACATTTTACTGATATAGCATTTTGGATCGATACATATTAGATTTAGTGAAGAAAATATAAGAGCACTAGCGAATCAGGTGTTTGAATGAAATCGGATTTAGAGTAATTAAAAATAATTATTTTTAGAATAAGAATAAATTGAAATTATTATACTTATATTATATTATATATATATATATAGAGAGAGAGAGAACTCCCTCTAATCGCGGCCCAACGATCAATTTCCAAACAGTTAGTAATTAGGCATATAATTCCACTTGGTAAAAATGCTTTAAATGAGTTTAAAGCATTATAGTTTATATTGTTTAAGTCAATAATTTAAAGGTAAAAGAGCTATAAAAATAAAGGTTTATACAATTTTCGTTATTTTAGTCATATTTGGTATACTAATCTTGACACTCTAATTTTTCTAAACAAAAAAAAAATAATAATAATAATGATAAGTTTCACGATTCTTTGATCAAAACTGACAGAGTTATGAAGCTTTGTATTTCATTAATTCAGGAAATTGAAGCCTTGGATGATTTTTTCTCGAATGACTATTAGAATGGTTCTACAATAATCTAAAATAGTAATATTTAAAACTTCATAGCTCTGTCACATTCAATCGGAAAAGGGGAACTTCCTTTTACTTAAAATGTTGGTGTTTAAAAAAATTGCTAAATCTGTTTAATCGAATAGGATTCATATACGCAAACGTATATAAAAATTTAGATTACCCAATTAATTTAGAAACGTATTTATTAATTCATTATCAAACAACAACAAAAAAATATGATTTTTTAAGATATCTAGAACATTTTTCTTTCCAAATAAAATTGCATCTATGTATGACGATGCAGAAATTAGGTATTAGAGACATGATAAAAGAATTCATTTTATATATAATCAACAACAACAATCAAATATAAACAAACCATCGAACGAATTTCAGACTGCTTTATAGAAAGCTTTTACAGCTGCATTAAATCCGCGTCGCTTAGTTTATCAATGAAGCTGTAAAATATTATTAGAAATGTTCTGTTGAGATTTCCCTGAGGCTCTAAAAATTCCAATCAGACAGAGGAAAGAAGATATTTAAAAAAATCGAAAAATATGCTTCAAGATAACACAATTGAGTATAAAAGTAGGCTTAGCCGTCGACAAATGGGAAATCGCTATGGCTTGCTTATGGAAATTGATGTTCATATTTTCAAAAACAATTATCTTACAAAAATAGTCTTTATATTATTTTAAGACACAAAAAAAAAATTATATTTTTAAACATATCATTGTATCTTACTAGCATTACATCTCAGTAACATTACAACATTGCATAATATCACAGTAAATTTTATAGATATAAGCATGAAACTTTATGTCCTTATAGATGAATATAAAAAAAGCATTTCAAGTACCGTCACTTTTTCGCAACGGTATCCGTATAAAAATTTATTTTTTCTAAACTTTTATCATCATTGTTTATAGAAGCTAAAGTATTTTCATTTATCTGGGTACCTTATTTAATAAAAATTTGTAACTGGAAACATATGTCTGTCTAATTGTAACAGCTGTGGAAATAAACGTTTTCCCACCTTTTCGGCACCCTGTGTATGGTGAAGGCGTAAAGACCCAATGGGCATAAATTGATGCTATCTGTTAAATTATACTAATATAAATGGCACATACTAATCAACGAGAAAGTGACTAAGAAGTATAAATTAATCGATTTGTATTCTTATAACTGGCGAACGCTCCACTGAGTGATAAATTTTTTTCTCTGGCTTTAATTAATTAACTAACTTTTTCTAGTTCTGACTCACTATCGATTTGTTATGCCCAGCTATCCATTTACTAAAGAATAATTTGCTGTATTTTATTAGCGTTAGAACCCTCTTTTTTGTTCCTCTGTTTGTACTTCGTCTGGTAAATCAGAATAAAACTTCTCTTTCTGCATTTGCATTTTGATAAAAGGACGGAATTTCTTATCTTAAATACTTTTCTTTCTAGAATCCTCAAAATCTGGAACGCTGAATGAGAAAACGAAAAGCAGAGATTTAGCACTATTACAAAAAAATCTTAAAAATCAAAACAATGAAGTAATTAATTAAAAAATATTTTGGGAAAAATGGCTAGAAAAAGCAAAAGAAGAAGAAATTAAATATTTTGACAATACTTTTACTATTACACCTTCAGATCGATTCGCCTATATTTGCCATATTATAATGATTATTCAGAGTGTAAGTCGGGAAGGAAAACTCTTCTGAAACCAAACTTTTTCAAAAATTGGATCAATTTAATTTTCTCAGAGTTAATACTGTAACAAATAGAAATTACTAGAATATAAAAAACAGGATATTAACTTTTCAAATGCTGCGCAAATAAAAACACTGGATTAAAAAAGAAATATACGTTGTTTATTTGTTACTTGAGCTACGAGCTCTCCAAGCAACATATTTTTCAAAAATCTTTAGAACTCAAAACAAATAAAATTAATTATTCTAAACATTTTTTGTGCATCAAACGATATTTTACATGTTGCCAATTTTTTATAAGAACAAACAATCAAATTGATATAACAGACGATAAAAAATATAAATAAATATCACTTGAATAAAGTAAATATCAAATACGTGAAATTAAACAAATAATAAATGTATTATCCAATTAATTATACGAGAATAAAAATAAACATCACGTGATCTTAACAAATACTATTTGCTCATAAAATAAAAGCAATACAATCCAGGGGACTGAATCCATATAATGAATTTTTATCCATGCCACTTTATTCGTATATATAATTCCTTTTTTTTTAATACGAAAATATTTATCTGGTAGATATAAAAAAAATCAAAACTCGGAAATGTATCTGCTGAGAGTATTCACAGATTTTTTAAATGATTTTGGGACCATTTAATTATTGTTGAAAATGTAAACTATTCATTTTCCTGGAGAATGCATTTTTTCCTGCTTCATGATTACTACGATTGAAAGGTTTTTCATAAAATTTGGTGAATTGATTTTCATTCTTTTTCTATTACCATTAAGAGTCTATCTATGGCGGTGGGTTTGCTCATAGAAAGAGCTCGTTTCAACAAATTAAAGGTACAATAGTCTTGGTGAAATGTCAGGGGACTTTTTAGGAATAAGTTCAAAAATTATACATGTGAAATCTGCAGCAATCTTCATTCTTTCAAAAGATACTTTCAAAGCCTGACGTTTAGCTTCGTCATCATGACGTTTCACTTTTTGAAAGTCATTAGAATAAAGAACTGTAATTTCTTCTATAAATATCAAAACTTTCTCATGATTGTACAATGAGTTGATTTTAACATTTTTTTCACCTTCCTTATATTTAATTTACCATTGTAAGAATAACTCAGATAATTATATACCATTTACTGAAATTTAAAATTTGCGTTGACGGAACTAGGTTTGTTTATTTTTTCTTTCCATTTTCGATAGTAAATAATTTAATGCTAATTTTATTAAAATCATTTAGGTAAGCCTAAATAGATACTAAGGTAAGTCTAACAAGTGTCAGATTCATTGTTACCTTCATCAAAGGTAACAATGAATTTCCATTTATCTCCAGTTAAATAGTTCTCATACTAGTTCTAAAAACTGTTTTGCCATATGTTTCGAACATCAAACGCTAAATGGCCTGATGTAATTACTCTTTATCATATGGCTTGCCGTTACTAATACACAAGTATCACATTTCTTTACTATACTACGAAGTATACAACTCTCATGAGTTGGACTCGGAAAATAAAAATCTGAGCCCTTTATGATGATCATGGCCTTGAGGAAATAGTTTTATGACGGGACAGGAAAAGGGATAACTTCTTTATTGGAGAATACGCGAGAAAGTTTCAGGGAGACAACTCCAATTGATTTTTGACTTCGGGTCCACCAATCTGTTACGGCGCTCCTGCCATTTAAAATAAAAAGAGAAAACTACCAGTAATTGAATCCTCTTTTTTTTTCAGTTCCATTTAAGTACTTAATCTGCCTATTTATTAAAGAAATATCTGTATAAAATTCTGTAGGGAATTATCTGTATCATTCATTAAAGAAAAATGCCGATTTAAATAGAAATATAAGAGATTCAAAATTGCATGCGATTGAAAATTTAATGCTAAGAAAATTAATTGATTACTTTGATCATTCTTTCTTATTGCTTCTTCACTTTAATCCTTATCAAAATTGGGTCATATATATTGTATATTATCCACGTTTCAACAAATCTCGAGCTGTAACAAGGATTACTTCGAACTACACATCCAGTAAATTCTTTTCTTCTTTCATCTGATACACAGCTGTAAGATATTTATTAAAGCTAACATTGCGTAAGCATTAAATATTTTGCAATTTTGTCTTAAGGAATGATTGCAAGTGTAAATCTTCTTTTTAATTAACAAAAGTTTAATAAAATCGCATTATTAATCACTGTCAGGGGACTCGAAACCCCATAGTCAACATCTTCTAATATTTGTATAAAATAAAAATGATAAAACCATCCACGCATTCCATATAACCGAATTTATGATATCACTAAGAAAGATAAAATACCAAATGTAATGTGCCGAGAAATAGAATAAAATTACCAGCTGTCGAAAACGCTCTTTCGGCATCTACGCTAGTTGGTGGTACTGTTAGCAATGCGCGATATACTTTTTCCCAAGTATTTACCTCTAAATTCCTCATCTTCAAATAAATCGATTTTTCGGCGAATGGTTTTGGATGTAGCTGATTTCTGTATAGTATTTTGGTTTGTTGAAATTTTTTAATTTATCGCTAATTCTAATTTTTTTCAAGGGACAATTCTTTTTCACTATTGATATTAGTGTCATCATAATCTTCGATAACTGTACCGAATTCTTCTGAATGTGAATAGGTTTGTGGGTAAAACATTTTAAGAAAATTTGCTATAAACTTGATCAAATTTGAACTGATTAGTCCCTTTTCTTCTTTTTCATTTTCATTTTTAAAATCATTATAATTATGTAAATACAGTAAGACATTTTCTATTTAGGTATGCTTTTCTTCTGTGCGATTTTTCACTGTAATATATAATTCTTCAGATAGTGATGTGTGCTGTTCTTTCAATGACTGCAACATGAAATTTATTGTTGCATTAGCTGTTAATAAATTAGAATCTCTCCGACATAATGCCTCAATAGTCAGTTTAATTGGAAGTACAGCTAATACTGTTCTGGATATTATGTCGAATTAACTATCTGAAAAATTAATTTGCAGGTTTAAGTCAATTATTGCTTTTTGAATTGGATTTCTCAGTTTTAAAAATCGTTCCATCATTAGAAGTAAATAAATTTTAAGAACAGAAATTTTTCATTTATTCTTCATAATTTAATGTTTATGTCCCTTTTATTAAATAAAAATTGCTCTGAAATATTTTACTGTGCATTAGTACCTTTTTCCTTCTGTAGTACTAATTATCTGTAATGTTTAAGTCTCATAAAACCGCGAGTCTTCATCTCCTCCTTTCATCTTTCCTCTCACCACTATTTTGTTGAATTAATCCCATCCTAACGCATGCGCAAAAGCATGGAGGATTTTACAATCCGATGTCAAACAGTATTTTATCACTTCTCTTGATTGTACGATGCAACTTTGTATTCACAGTCTAATTAATTTCACCCGTTTGGGAGACATAAAAGAGACATAAAAGCAAAAACGTATACTATTTTGCTATGTTGGTGATCCCTGAACATATAGTGAAGACAATTTAAAAATTTTCTATTAAATACCGAAAAAACGGTGTTTTGTGAATATCGGCATTACGAAATTGTACAAATGGCTCAAAATACCGGTATTGCAATCCCTAGTCACCACTCAGGCAAATTAAATGCCTGGTCTAGGGGTAGCACGTCTTCTACGTGATCTAGACATCTCCGGGTTCAGGCCTTGTTGTTTCTTATCCTGTGTTCTATTTGTGAGGTGTCTGAAAGAGCCCCCTGTGAAAAGCGGTTGTGTAAGTGAGTGTGTGAGTGTCATCTTCATATGAGCTAGAAGTCAAACTTCTGCACTCGGGTGTTCAAGGAGCTTTACCGTCAGAAGCTACTGCACAAACTCGGTTTAAATTGCTGCTTTGTCAGCGGTCTTGCCTATGGTAAGTGATATAAGTAACAACAACAAATTAAATCCTGAACCAAATCGCAGCTTACTATGATAGTTTATTTAAAACTAAACTTCCTGTGCTTTAAAAGATTGAAAATATAATTGAGAAATTATGTAAGTACTTTACTCTCTTTTTTAATCGAACTATTTTTTACTTCTTTCTTTTTTGTTTTCGCTTTTCATAATGTATCGTCTTGTAAATGGCGTTTTCATTTTAGTTTATCTGTTTACTGTGTCCATTTTGTTATTGTTTTCGTCATGTGCACTAGTGTAATTTATTGTCTCCAGAGTTCTGGCAACCAACACGCTTCTGCCAAATTTAACCATGTAACAAATGGCAATTCAGTCTAATTTATTCGCAACTGATCTAACTTTTAAACAGATTCGGCGTTGGTAGGTAAGCAAAAACCAAGAAACGTCATTAACTTCTGAGAATGTGGTTTGTCTTCATGTTCACGATAAGCACAAGCATACAATTGCAGGAGAATAGAGTGGTTATGCACATGAGATGCCTTCATCTATCTTCCCTTGTCTCTCCACTGCTACTCTACTAAAGCTATTGACGCTGTTTATCCTTTTGAAAATATATATGGCGCAATATACTCTCATCTGGCTTGTAAGTCAATAAAAATTAGCCAAACAACTGCAAATTATTCAAATGTCAAAAATCAACTGATATATACAGTATGAAATTTATGAACGTATGTAACCATATAACTTAAATATGCACTCACTCTCGGCATTTGACGTAGATTTAAAATAGAGCAATTTTTAGATCCAATAGTCCAATAGTCAAAAATTGTTCATTTTGTGGTTTACTTACCATAAAAATTTTAAGTAATAATGACAAATTTAATTATTTCTTAACTGAGATTAAAGCTCAGCTCTTGTCAGTATCAACATTATACCGTCGATTGGTGCCATGCGAAAACTATCGGACAAATGCCGATTGCACCACATTGGTGTCAGGCGAATTTTTACTTACTTTATGAATTATTTCATTTTAAGTTTTTACTATTACTTATTATTTATATAATGAAAATTATTGTTATTTTAATTATTTATTTTAGGAAAAAGAAAGTTAGGATCTCCCGAAATCCTCGAAAATCCATAAGTCCTATTGGGGTAAAACAAAAGAATTCTGATCAGAGGTACAGGCGGCACAGTTTTAATAGAATTAGCGAATTCCTTCCATGCAAAGCCCACATTGTAGTATGGCTAATCTCTTGATCCATTGCAATTCATAAGTGGATTACATGGGTAGTGTGATTCATTAAAAAAACATTTTTTTTATTTACAAAAAGGAGCATTTTATTTTCTTACATTACATAGCAGAGTCCACCATTTCACACTTTTTAACAACATTCACCGTTAACTGCTAAAATGATCTATTCTTCATAACGCATTTTCTCCAATGATATCTTTTTTCTTTTTTTTTTTTTGTCTAAACTAGCTTTTGCCCACTCTCTCTTTCTCCGGACATTTGCTACTTTCACAAACTAAATATTCTATCATCTGATGCAAACTCAAGTAATTAAATAATTTTTTTATCCTTGTTTTGAATAGTTCGACTGGTCCAACTTGCAATGAAAACTTAATGATTTATGAAGAATAAAAATATCTATTCTTGGATCATGAGAAATTTCAAAGTTCCCAATAACAATTATTAATACATTTGATAACAATACAAATCTGGTCTATAACTCTACTCAAGATTTTAGATCAAACGCAGTTTGAAGCAGTCTTATTCGACTTAACTAAACTAATCTTATGGAAGGAAATTTGACAGCGGAACAAAAGACTGTAACTGTGCGCTTATTACCCCGCTGCTCCCCGTCTCTCTCTTAGATGATTATTATGCTGATTCCTTTTCGCCTCCATCGATGCTTGTCGATTCACACCTTTTATGCCATCATAAACCTGAGCAAAGTTAAAGTTTCGATTATCCCAGGGAATTTCACCTCGAAGCAATTCATGCAGATCGCCGAAAACGTGTCCATCCATCTTCGTTTACTTGATGTATTTGCAAGAGTTCTTTTTCAGATTACACCTACCAAACCTATCCATCAATTCTATGCGGTACAATCGCATGTAAATATTTGTATGCTCGAAACTATCATCTTTAAACTTCAAAAAGAATGTAAAAATTGAATTACTTTTCACAGAACACGCAAATAAGCGGGAAAGAAGTAATGCTCCTGATTCTTTCAGATTCAATTTGCGCAACATTGCTTATTTACAGAATAATGTGAATGTATTGAACACCGGCATTCTATAGAATAATACCTAGGCATTTTATAAAATGGAAACTTTTAGACAAAATATGAAATATGAGAAGATTTCCCTAGACATTTTATGGAATATCTAGGCAATATATAGAATAATAAATGCTATTTGAACATAATATGAAAAAATGACATGATAAGACAATTATTTAGTTTTGGAACAAACGGCACACAAAACATTCACTTCACCATCTTTACTATAATAACTACAAAAAATATAATATTTTTGACAAGACTAAGTATTATGGTTTCTTTTAAACACACAAAACAGAAAAGGTAGTTTCTTCAATAAATAAAAGCAAGATCATCATGTTGGCTCATATTCATCATGTTCATCATCGTGTTGGTTAATCCACTATCGAATATAAAATAATACGTGGATTTTTTTTTTTTGAAAAAGGTTTTTTCCCCTTGAATTAGAGACATATTTCATACTTTTCCGATTGACATTTCGTATTCTTTACAATATATAATCATTTCGCGCATTGACGAGCAGTTTTCGGTCTTCTATATGATGCCTAGGCATTCAATAGAATACTGGCTCTCCATACATTATCAATAACATATATAAAAGACAGTGACTTTCTTGTCATTCGCACTATGCTGTAAGTATTCGAAATAAATCTTTTATGAAACATAAAATTTCAAACATAACATTCATTGTGTAATCCATATCCATTTTTTTCTTGTAATGTTTGAATCTTGCATTGTTACTGAAGCATATTCAAACTTTTTCTCGAGAGCTAGATTTCAAGCCAAATATATTTTCGCCTCAAAATTCTTTTTCTAAAGAAAAGAAAATTATTTTTATACAAAAAATTTAATGCATTTTATGAAAAGAAAATTTGTACAATTAATATGCATATTAGAAAGACAAACTTGAATTTAAACAGATTCTTTCTTTAGAAGTAGTATACAAAAGAACACAGAAGGCATTTTTATTATGACCGGGATAGGTAGCCTGGTTAGTAGAGCGTTAGATTCGCGTCCCTTGGGCAGCGAGTTCAAACCTCGTCGGCCGAAGACTCTCCGTGTGGGTGGTGGCTGGAGTAAGTATAAATCTGTCGTGGTCACAAAGTCTTCCATGTCGAGAGTAATACCACTGGGGATGCTGGATCAGGAATGATCTTTCTCTAATTCAGATCTAAATTACGATCTGAGGATGAGTGAATGAAATGCATGAATGAAGTCCATCTCGTAAAGAGAGTTGTGACGTGTGTGTAGCTAAGTCGTACTCTTGGTCCTAGATGACGCTACTGAAATAACAAGAGAAGCACCCTTAGCTTAAAATCACTGATTTCTAAAGTCAGTGGACTTGTTTATGACAAGTTCCATTAGAAACAACTACAGACATTTTTATTTTTCTGACGAAAAGTAATGACACACGGCAACACAAACCTAAATGTATTTCTAATTTTGTAATAATGTTGATAATATTAGTACAAAAGATTTAAGCCTTTAAGTAAGATTTCATATACAAAGTTACAAAATATCACAATTAAGAGTTTTGTTTCAAAATATCTAAAATAGATCTAATCCAACATTCAATCTAACAAATAAATCAACCAAATTAGTCATTTCAGAGAAAAAAAATATAACGGCAAAATAACTTATTTTGAACTATGCATTTTATACTTTATCTTGTTTCATAAAACTTCTCAGAAGTTGCCACTAATTATACTTTGAAAGCTCATAAATCGACAATCGATTTAAAAATTGATTTCAGATAATAAATATTAAAAACTCTCGAAGCACTATCTTAATTATTCATAGATTATATAGATGTTCTGAATATGAATATCATACTATAATCTGTCTAGTTTGTCTCAAAAATACAATAATGCAGGCCATATTCATATCATATTATTCCATATTCTAAGTCATATAATTTTTTTTAAAAAATGAAAACTGTTTTATTACATTTTCAAGATTCTTTCCATTCCCTTTAGAATAATTTTGAAAATAGTTTCATCTAAATCATTTTTAAATGAGTGCATTTCAGAGGTATCAAGATTTTTTTTTAATATCGTGCATTCTTTCTCAGCGAAGATTAAAAAAATTAATTTTACTTATGTATCCGCGGCAATTTCAATTAATATTATTTTTCAATGATGTGTTCTTTATCATAAAAATCTTACCTGCCGGATAATGCAAGCTCCACACCATAATTTCCGAGTGAGCGATGTCTACCAATCCTTCAATTTAAATGTGTGTGTTTTGTTTTGTTTTTTCAAAAATTTCATATATAGATAAATTTTAAAACATCACCTCGCCATTTCCTTTTCACATAGTAGTTCAGTAAATTTATAAAAAAAATGGGAGAAGAAATTTTAACTCAAAGTTTTTAGCTCAGAAAACTTATTCATATAATTTTAAATGATATTTGAAAAGTTCCCGATTTCCCGATGTATGCTTCCCCATTTCTTTTGGGAGAGAATTAGGAAATGATATTTTGGCAATCTGGGCATAAGCTAATGACCAGTCAAGGAAAATTCAAGCCAAGAAAAAACTATAACTAAATGTGTCTTGCTTTAATCATTTAAGAAAGAATTCGCACGTTTTTTTTCCTCCTACTTAAATGTGAAAATTAGTTACTAGAGGGGAGAAAATGAAGTGTTTTTATTTTTCACTTTTTGCTAAATTACTTGAAAATGACATATTCAATTCTGAAACTGACTGAAAAAAATTTGTGGAGTAAAAAATATGCGTAAAATAAATATCAACAATATATATTGTGGTGCAGAAATATAAGTACTTGCTTTTATTGAAATTTTGAATGATTTTTCCAATGTTGAAGGAAAGAATACATCTTTCTTCCGAAAAACTGTACACTGAACTTACTTCAGAAGGACAACGTATACAATCAAATAAGTTAAGTATTTTTGTGTAGAATTTACCTAAATGAAAATTCTATCAAAAATATTTATTTTTACACACATTTATATATAATATATTGATATATTTTGGTGCATAAAAACCAGAGCGCTAACGTGGTGTGGAAATTTGGAGTTCCAACTAGTTCTCACACATTTAATTCATCATGGTTCATAATTATGAAATTCCTTGTTGCTTCTAAACGGAACTTTTAACTATCTTGAGCTAATAGCATATATATTAAATTTACTACTATTTCTAATTTGAATGAAAAACAGAAAGGACATTGCACAGAATTTCCGCTCATGACATTTTACTTCATTAAATATTATATATCAACAACTCAAAGAATCTTCTCTATTCAAGGAATTTGGAATACTTCCTTGCATTGGGCATAAATTCATAAGATTCCGAACAGAGTGGAGATAGACATTGGGTTACAATTGTCTTATAATCTTTTTTAGTCCATAAAAGCTCCGATTATTGTAAATTTTGATTCGCGTTTGTGTTTTTGGTTAGCTCTAAAGCACTTGCTGTCTCTTTCAATCTTGATACATTATTTAGGTAATCAATAATCTCGCCCTGAGAAATAAAAATTTATTATTATTCCCATTGAATGAAGTTTACTCAAACCATCAACTGTTGATATATTATAATCTGCATTTATCCAACGTCTTGAATGTAATAGCCTTACTTAGAGGGAAAAAAACTGAAGTTTGATGCCTTCGAAGAGTTTTTAAAGAACTATTTCTTTATAAGAGCAAATTCCTAAAAGAAGATTTTTATTAGACGCCTGGAGCCAAAATTCTATGCAAATGATTAGAAATTCCGAGGAGTGAGGGTATTATAATGGATCGAAGACGAATTGTAGACGCAATTGCATGTCAATTAGCGGTTGACTTCGTCTTTAATATCTCTACAGAGAATCTTAGATTTTCTAAGAGGATTTCTTTCATCAGAAAAACCATGAAATCGGGTCAGCTGGTGTTGACATTAGAAAATAATTTAGTGCAATGAGAATAATTATTTATTTCGCATAATATACTTCATGAGGGATAATTTCATTTTTTTTTCTTTATTACTCTTAACTGTTTTTTTAAGATAAGATATTTTATTTTCATAAAATGATTGAGTTAAAACAATCTAACTTGTGTATCGAAAGCAGAGAAGGCTTAGACCTTTCATTTTATAGACAATCACAATAAATCACTCAGCAAGCTTATTAATTAATAGTTTTTTTTATCATCAGGTTTTGAGTCAAAATCAAATTTTGCAGTTCAAAAAAAGATAAATTGACTGTCATTATTATTTTCTATGTAGATAAAAATTTTACCCATAGCCTGAGTCATATATTTGTGGGAAGGGTGACCTATTTGTCCTACGATAGTTTTGTTGAAAATTTATCAAGATATGCATCATGATACTTGCCATCTATTGCGATCAAATAGATTGCGTCAATACTGCATAGATTCACTACTTTATCCCAGTCAGCCTTTCCTTTATTCTATCATCTTCATCATAGTAACTTTGAGTTCAATCACCGGAACAATATCATTATTAATATTATTTATTTAATTTGGAGCTACAATCTTTTCTTTTCCTTTTCTTTTACAACTCCGTCCCCAAATATGGAGATAGACGGTAGTTGAAATCTAATTTGGATGCTGATGTCGAATGTTTTCTTTTCCCTATTGCTTATTGATGCGCCAACTACTGCATTTTCTATTAAATGCGGCTATGCTTGTATCTCTATATCTTGTTTCTCAATGGTAACCTCTATAAGAGATTCGACCTTCGCTTTAATAACATTGTTAGCTGTTCTATTAAAGCATTTCCACAAATCAGGAACAATTCGTCCATTCCCGGTCCAGCTGAGAAAAAGACCAGACAAATAAAGAAAGACAAGAGTAACAAGCGCAATAATCATAAAAGGGTAGAGCCAAACTTTCTTTTTTCTCAACTATCCTTCTATTACTTTCTTTCCTAGAAAGAATAGAGGTGAGATACCCTACCTTCCTTAATTCTACTTTTTCTGCGGATGCTTTCTAGAAGCAGTTCTTCTTTTTTATTTTTGTTCGTGTATGTGTACTATCGAAATGCTGAAAATGTTTTAGTTTTAAATAATTAAAGTTCTGCTTAGATGCAACTTAAAGCTACTTCGGCATGGATCTCATAATCTTGAAACGGTAAAAAGAGTAACCGTAATCGGTTACTCCGGTGCGCCCGAAGGCACAAGAATAAAACTGAATGATAGGACTGCTGCGACAGTAACACTGGCGGGAACTATGGTTGAGTACTAAGGGTGATTATCGGTGACGGTACAATCCTTCCTGTGGGAAGTATATCCCTTCAACGACAAGAAGATAGCCGCCCTCAATATTTCTGTATCCACCAGGGAGGAGAGAACCAACCACCAAAAAGGAAGTTTCTCATCCACATTTCTGAGATTACATCCACATTATATTCAGATTGCTAAAATACAAATTTCTTAAAATGAGCGCCCCCCCCCAAAAAAAAATGAGGCAGTGTACTACTGAATGTTGGGAATTTTTTATATATTATTTAAATGACATGCATTATAGCGCTTTGAGTGTGAAAATAAACTTGGCTGAACGTTTTTCCAAAGAAAATTTTTACTTACTGGATTATTACAGCTGTCGTTTACAATGCAAACCCTAATGTTATTGAAAAAGTCTGAATAATATACACTTCCATTAAAAATACTTATGCTGTGATATCATATTAATCCTAGCCCAAATAATTAATTTTCTTCTAATTAAAAAGATCAAGAAATGTATAGCTGAAAAAATTCAGCTTAAATTTTTAGTCAATCCCTCGACCCGGGAAGCCATACACTTTAAAATAATCTTAATATACTAACATTGAAAGCAAAAATTGATCCGCAGTTTTGAGAGTAAAATGAAAAGAATTTTGAAGTTTTAAATGGTGCCATTTTAGATGATATTTGGCAATTTCAGTGGTTACCTACCCTAGGAGATCTACTCTTCAAAGCAAAGCATCGATAAGCAGATCTCCCTCAATGCTTAAAATAAAAAGATTGAAAACATCATAACTCAGTCAGTTTGGGTAGCAAAAGTTTAGAAAATATTTTTTGGAATGCTAGTACACCAATAATATTTTGTTAAATATTAGCCGCCTTTGGAGATCAGCTGATTCGCCGGAGTTTCAAAAAATTAAATATTTTGTGAAATTATTTCTTAATCATTTACTCAACGAAATACTTTTACATCATTGATTTTACTTTTATGACATGAATTTGCGCATGCCATTCTGAAATCCATTTCTGGAAGGGAAACTGTGATATTTCTGCTATTTATTATTTTTAATTAATTATTTCTTAAAACATTTAATTAAATAATTAAAATATATTGTGAATTTTAATACTTTTGATCGACTTTAATTTTACTTCATCGTGCAACTTCTGAAATAGTTATTGAAGAAAAGTATTTTATATGCCAACTTAAAGTGTAAATACTTATTTTTTCAAAAACTTTGGTTTAAATATTATAGGATGCATAGTTTTTTTTTTAAATCTTCCTTGCTAGTATAAGGTCACATAATGGTTCTGAGTCCCTCTCTTATCAATGAGGGAGATCTAGTAAACTATAGCGACCAACTAGTTCGTCGGCGATATTTAATTTCATTTAAATTATTAGATAAAATTTCCTGTTTTAGATTCGCTGGAATTTTCAGAGGTTATAAAATGCTATTTCAATTTCTTTTATATGCTGTGTTCATTGCATAGTGGGCCTATCCAATGGAGACCATTAAACTTTCAACTTCTGAAATAATTACAGTAAAAAAATATTTTTATGCCAGTATGAAATGTAAATATTTACTTTTTCAAAGACGCTGGTGTAAATATTGCAGGCTGCATCGTTAAATTTTTCTAGATTCTTAAATATATTTATTAATAAGAGTTTACGTGATATTACTGAGTCCTTTTTCCTACCGGTGAAGAAAATCTAGTCACCCTTACCGACCATTTGGTTTGCAAAAAATATTGGTTATGCTTAATTTTATTTAAATTGTATAAACATAACTTCATGTTCATGATTCTAGCAAATTATCCTATATTAAAGCTTATGAAGATCAATCTTATGAATAATAGTACTATAAAATATATAAATCTAGCTTTTAATTTTCATGATATTGTGCCTTCAGTTAGTAATCATGGTATTGTACTTGGTAATTGTATTTTATCCGTTTCGTAAACTACAAAGCTATTAAATAAAATCCTTCTTCTTTAGCTTTTAGAAATGAAAGAAAACCACTCGGATAAATTGTTGATGAAAGAATAAAAATCTATTGAACTTCAGTTCAACAATATAATCTATTAATAGAAATCAGGCAAAAAAATTACTTTTTAAAAAATTGCCAAAATTCCGCAAAAATTCGCACGTTTATTACGTTGGTATCAATAGAAAAACTTTTTAAATTTGGTAGTGGTGTAAAAGTCAATTTTGTGCCATAATATTTTTAGAAGCTATGACGAAAAAAAGTCAAAATTTTGCTAAATTTCTAATTAATTAAAATTTCAAAAAAAAAATCGCTCCGAGATGCACATTTCCGACTTCCAAGATATACATATACCAAATTTGGTAATTTAGCTGTAAGTCAAACGATCTGGCCTATAAAGCACACACATATTCATCTTTATTATTTCACACTTATGCACACACATATTCATCTTTATTATTTCATACTTGTGCCCACACATATGCATCTTTATTATTTGTGTAAATGATTAATAGAAATGAGGGACTATATAAAAAATTTAATCGCATAATTTCCTCAGCAATGCATTCACAATTTTAAAAAAATATGAAATATGATTCTTTACTGTACTTAGATTGTTTTTCAGTTGGAAGTATGTGCATATCACTAATTATTTGGAGTTGAGCATTGAGTCTAAAATGGACATTTTGTACTTTTAATATCACAAACCTTTTAGTATTTTGCTCATGAGAACTCTCCTAAACGTCTTAACATCGAATCGCAGTTCAAAATGCAATAAATATTTACAGGGTGATTATAATTAAAGTTACGATTTCAAAAATTGATAATTTTAAAACTACTAGTCGGAATGACGTGATATTTTAGCAGAACAATCGTGAGGCAATGGCATTTTGTTTGACGAAGGGGGAAGAAAGTAGTTCCAAAATATGTCGATAGATGATGCTATCAGTGTTCACATTATCTGGAGATATGCGAATTACTTATACGTGACATGCGCACCGCAGACATAGCTGTTATAAAATTGCAGAGCACCAGCTCTGACAAGACATTATCAAATTTCTTCAAATCAAAAAACAAGATTTCATCATGAACGAAGCCCCTGAAGAGAGACCCATCAAAATAGTAATTAGAGGATTCCCCATCAACTCCAATACCAACGACATCAAAGCTGAACTAGAAACCAGCAACTACCACATACAAAGAATACGCCAAATGAAAAACTTCCGATCAAGAACCCTTCTTCCCCTATTCCTTGTAGAAGTTCGAAAAGTTGGCAACTACAAAAACATCTACAACCTAAAACACCTATGTTTCCTGACCGTTAAAATAGAAACATATAGAAGCAAGAATACAGTCACCATATGTTACAACTGCTCCGGATTTCACCACTTAACCAGGAATTGCCATATCAAACCCCGATGCATTAAATGCAATGGAGATCACACCACCCGTGACTGCCACATAAAGGAAAAATTAGAAAACCCAGTATGCATCAATTGTAAAATAACCGGACACCTTGCAGCCTGGAAAGGATGCCCTGCAATCACAAGAGCCCAAATTCCCACAGAAAATTACCCAAGAAGATCCTACGCAGATGTTACTACAAGAAATCCCCGAAACAGCGAAACTAACACCCCAAGAATCCCAGAAACCATCTCCCAAAGTCAAAAACTCAGACGTTCACAGCCTCCCCAAGCTAATTCAGCATGCGATCTTGAAGATATAAAAGAAATGAAAAACCACCTAAGTGACCTCAGAGAAATCAGTAAACTTCTTATTGAATTTCCCAACATCCTACAGGCCATCAAACTAAGCAAGAAAGCAAAAAACAAGCAAGAAAAACTCCTCATAATCCTAGACGCACTCCTCCCGGAAAACTCAACATCCAACTGACCACTCCCACAGCCGAGAACAAGACTCCTGATTCGCCCGCTCCTACAGTTCCACAATCCTACATAAGACTATGTTTCTGTCCTCACTCATGAACAAATCACATTGAAATGATCCCCAAGTAATAGTCGACCGGAGATGGCGCTCCAAATTTTTTTTCTTGTGTCTTTGCCCGAATGCTTCATCAGGATTCTGACTATGAAGACTGTTCTGCTCTTGAAACTTTTTTTATAAGAACGATGGCTGTGCAAGTACAGCTGTCAGGAAGTATTAGACATTAAAATCCATAAAATCGAGTCCAATAACCACAAATAATCAGCGAAAAATGATTGCTAAAAATCGAAGTGACCGGTTTCTTTTGACGTGAAACAGGGTAGAGGAAGGAAACCAGTTTCGGTTATGGCAGTGAAAGATGTGGCTACTACAGAATAACAGTGATGCTGGAATCAGCGGTGCACGGGGAGCGGGCCGAATGCTGGATATGCCGATCAGCTCGGTGCATAAAGTCCTACGGAACATCTTGTACAAGATAACTCATGTGCAGCAGTTGCTACCTCCTGACCTGGAAGCACATGAATCCTTTGCACTACAAGTTCATTCCCGGATGGAAGTAGAAAACAGATGGCCATGGAGCATTCTGAGGTCTGATGAAACCCGCTTCCATTTGCACGGTTCTGTAAAAATGCAAAATTGCAGGATATGGGCGACCAAGAATCCTTTCCTGCTACACCACTACCTCTTCAGTCTGAAAAGGTCACTGTATGATGCGGAATTACGGCAGCGTTTATCATTGGTCTGTTTTTCTTCGAGGAGATCACATCTGCTAGTTACTAATTATTAATTATTGTTACTAGGAGTTACCTACACCGTTACTAGCAAGAAATATGAAGCACTTTTACGTAATCATGTCCTTCCGGCACTTCAGCAGCGTCATTGTGTCGATTGCACAATATTAATGCAAGATGATGCTCCTCCGCACATTACCACTTCTGTGAAGCAACTCATTTCGGAGATGACAGGATCATAAACCGCCATTTTCCAACAACGGGGCAGCCACGTCCCCCCAACTTAAATTCATGTGATTTCTGCCTTTGGGGGTACCTGAAGAATGTTGTTTACAGCAGGTGGATTGAGAATATAGCAGACTTGAAAGCAAGCATCACACACCACATACATTGTATCAGTACAGATATCCTCCAATCTGTTGTGAAGCATTCTGTTTTGCGCTTCCAATTAGTAGCGGAACAAGGCGTTGACATATCGAACAACTTATGCCTTAACATTCATCAGTAAGGTGTTTGTTCCATGAAGCCCCCCCCCCTTTTTTTTGTAATTATTATTATTGTCGCTAAAAACATGTATTCTTGTCTTAATAAATTTTTAATAAACCCCTGAATTCTATTGTCTCCTTTTGGTTAACAAAATTTCTGTATTTAATAAATCCATTTTTGTTCTTTCCTCTGAAAGCGCCATCTATCAACACATTTTGGAATCCCCCCCCTTCGAACAAAACAAAATTCCATTACCTCAAGATTGTTCTGCTAAAATATTAAGTCATTCTGGCCAGTAGTTTTAAAATTATCGATTTTTGAAATCGTAACTTTAATTATAATCACCCTGTACTTTAGCCATGCATTATAGGATGATTAATAATAGGTTATAGCTATAGGCTGATTTTAATAAAAATTTGTAGTCATTCCCCTATTGTATTATTATTACTACTAGTGTATTATTGAGGCTATTAAGAATATTTGTTTTAGTAAAAAAAAATTATATTTTTCATCCATTTGGAATAATTTATTATGAAAGAATTAAATCTGGAAACGCAGTCACTTTCCGTTCTGTTATTCACAACTGCTATGTACCTCGTGAAAAGAATGTACCTCGTGATTTACATACATATTTCTTTTCGCATTATGAAAGTTAGTTATTATTTGATTTATTAGCTGTTTGACGTCAATTTCGAAAGAAAGCAAGAAAATTGATGTCCGGGAAAAAAGCTAAAAAAGGATTCCAGCGATCATGATTTTGATTCTTTTCAAAAAATAAAGAAAACTTTATGAAAATTAAAGAATTAATCTGGGATCATCTGTGATTGATGTTTCAATAAATATGTTTATTTTGATTAATTACGTTGAAAGCAACAGAATGAATAACCAATATTCGTACATTTGAGATATCGATGGAGCTCATAGTGGTAGACTGAATGTGACAGATTTGAAGGGCACTAGTTTGACTAAATTAAAGGATTTTTTTATGGTTAATGATAGTTTACGAGAGTAAAATAAAAAGTATACAATCGGATCCTGTCGCGGAAACAAATTTTTTCAGACAGCATAAATGTTAGAGAAATAAGAACTGAATTGAAATAAGAACAAAGAAATTGAAAGTTCTGCTTGAAATGGGCGTTCTACTATCCATTACTGAATTGAACTCTTAGTCCTTGATCATTTTAGAATGCTTTCCTAAATCTTAGATATTTCCTTTTCGGAATACGTTTATTCATTTTTGTTTCTATAAAGAATTGTTTCCCGACTTTTATGGAAAAATTTAGGGACAGTAAACAATAAAAAAATAAATCTTGGAGTACTTGGGAATAGGCAGTAAAATGAATTCTGAGGTAATAAGCAGTAATAATTTCAAATAAATTCGCTTCAGATAATATCATTACTATTATCAGGAGCCAAATTCGGTGTTCTAATAATCCCAAAGTCTATGGGGTAATTAGAAACATAAGGGGTAATTCTGAACATTGCTATAACTAAGACTGGTTAATTAATAAATTAATTTGGCAAATTTCATTGTTTATTGATACCTTCGGGATATGATAATGCACTCGCATAAATTATATGCTCAATTCCTCTCATACGGCTATTTTTAATTGAAGAAAATGATAAAATATACAAAATTCGTTCTCAATTACCTTAACTGATCCTGAACGGTTAAAAAATGTAAAGTCTTTTAATTTAAAAAGAAATATTCAATTTTCTTTTCCGAGATTTAGTTTAGTCATATTAATGTCCCGTTTTCAAGCCATAAAATAACCATTTTGAGAGGTACCTTGTAGGTTTGAGCCATGGTCAGATAACTTTCTTAACACCTGAGTCGGCACTTACTCTTCGAGTTTCCACATCAAGCCAGTAGAAGCAAGTTTGACTCATAACGGATTCAGATGCACATTAAATCTTCAATAGCACTGGGACTCAAGCTCAGGACCTTTCCGTTACGAAGCTTAAATTCAACGAAAAGGCTACTAAGGCTCCCTTCTTTCCTTAGAAGACGGCACATTTAAACCTTTATGCCAGAGCATTTAACTAATGAAACAATTATTTGTTGTATGTGTGTAACCAGTTTCATTCATTTAATATTTCTTTCTAGGTTGGTTAAGAGTTATCTAACTGCTATAGCCTTATTCTCCAAGCAAAGTGAATCCTTGGAACTCCTTTATTTAATTAATCTATTTTGATTTTTTATTTTATTTTGATAAAGAAGATTATTCTAAGTAATGAGGAAAATGGGAAATCGTCGAACATGAAAGGTGTGAAGGTTCTATGTAACTTTACCGGCATGTCTTAAAACTTCTTGCAAATCTTCTAAACCTGTTTTTATTCAATTATTATCGAGCGTTTTGGGGATAAAAAAAAAAACAAATCATTCTAAAAAGCGTATAAAGAACGAAGTTGATTTATTTCTCCTTTCAGAAAATTATTTGCTTAAGACACATTTTTTTTAATATATCCATATTTTCTTTCTTTTAGCACTAGATCTAAGCTTTTTAAAGCAGCTTTTCTATCCATAACGACAAAAAAGGGATTTTTTTTAAATCCAATAAAGGCATAAAAAGATTTTAGGGCCCCTAATGGACGATTAAATTATAAAAAAAAACAGTAGAATAAATAGCCTTGCCTTTTCGGGAGGTGAAATTTTGAAGCTTCTTCAGCTTACAATGCGTAGCAGTGTCAAAGAGCAATTTGGTCTTTTATTTCCTGTTCATAAAGATAAATTTTGTAATCCAGTTTTCACTTACTAGAATTTTAAAATTTTATTCTATTAATTATTTCCTGGGGTTCTATGCTATTTGATGATACCAAAAATGAATAATCCATTGATCGATTAATTTTATTAAATTTTGATTCCATACAAATGGCAACTCATTCATTGAATTTGGAAATAAATTAATTTCAATATTCATGCATTCATATTATATACATATATCAACTATAAATTAAAGACAAAAAAAAATAGAAAATAATTAAATTTTAAAATTGGGCCTTTAATACACTTATAAAATGTTTTTAGTTTTTCTAATTGATTATGTTTTCATTCGTTTCGTTTGTTACTTAACACTATTATTTTAATGAATATTAAAATAATAGTGTTAAGTAACAAACGAAACGAATAAAAACATAATCAATTAAGAAAAACTAAAAACATTTTATATTCATTATTTTAGTATTCATTAAAATAATAGTGTTAAGTAGAGGATAATAGTGTTAAGTGGAAATAATAGTCACACGGGGGAAAACACTATTAAAGAATTCAAATGTAACGAAAAATGAATGGGAGAATTAGAACTGGGGCGCAATTTTTCTAGAATTTTTAGTTTGAAATACGTCATATTTTGTGTATAATTCCGTTGTATCCTGAAAAGAATAGTGAATGACTTTTTGTTGTCTTCTTGTTAGCACATTGCTAGCAGTGAGAGGTCAACATTTTAAAATGGTCTACAAAGTGTGTGTAAAAAAAAGTAAAGCAAATTTAATTTATCTAAATCATTTGTGTTTCAATGTGATTGACAAACTGTAAATCCTCTGGCGGATTTATGTCAAAATTGCCTTACATTCTATAAATTAGAATAAACGATCATATATTACAATCCTACCATATATCCTACCTATTGTGTTTTTTAATTCTTAAGCAGTATTCTTTTGTGTTTTTAATTCTTGAGCAACTTTCTTTGTGAGTTCGAATTTTTGAGTTTCATTTGGCATAGCTTTCACATGTATTTGAGTAGGAAGATTAAAAAGACATCCAATTTATTGACAGATTTAATACAAATATAGGTTATTATAATGGATTATAGAGAGTACAATGGAATTAAAGAAATTGTATTGATAAAAAAATATGCCTAATTTCTCGTATTCTAACTAATTGCATTTCTGACAAGCACATGCATACATAGGCAGGAATTTCCATCATGGTATATGCTTGGGATTAAACAGGACCGGATTAAGTCCTCTAAGAACAGTTAAATAATATAAGTTTCGTAGGATCCATTTCGTTTTTCTAACTTTCTACATCAGATATGTTTTACGGATTTTAATTCTTTATATAAGTAGTTTTTTTATAGTGAATTTTAATAAACTAGCAAAATATTTGATTACGGGGCCCCTTCAAGAGAATTAATTTCAATATTTTGCAGTTAAAAATTTCAAGATTTAAAAGCAATTGCAAACGAACTAATAAAAAAACCCTTTTGAATACAACCGAAATTCAACTTAATAAAAGAATCGTCTTTTTTAATTCCTAAAAATTTGAATAAAAATCTTGTCAAATATAATTAATTAAGAATATTGGAATAATGTTCTGCATTTAAGCGATATTTGATTTTAACATGAGTCTGTTCGAGTGCACGGTTATTGTAATTTAAATAAGAGTAGTATATTCAAAAAATATTGCAAAAAAAATCTTATCAAAGATCATTAAGAATATTAGGATAATGTTCTAGATTTAAGCAATATTTGAATTTAATATGAATATGTTCGAGTGCACGGTTATTGTTAATTAAATGAAAGTATAAGATTAATATACTCAAAAAAAATTGCAAAAAATTCTGCTGAAATTTTGAGTCTCCCCTAAAATAATGGACTGAAATATTTTGATTTCTTCTAAAGTTGGGTCTAATATCTGTTGTAATGTGCCTTCTAATGTCTGTTTTTTGGGTGTTTCTAATGTAATATTGAGGTATAACTTCCACGATTACTTACTATATTTTTTTAACTTAATACATACTGTATACCAGAAATTGGGAAGAATAATTTAATAAACCTAAATATATTCAGGATGAACATTTAAAATGTGATTCCATAAACATTAAGTGCTTTTTTTTTATTTTACCACTAAAACCAGAATTAATTGAATTCAAAGCACTCCTCCGTACACTTTTAAAATTTGTGAAGAAACAAAATACATTAAATGAGCCTCACATAGCTTCTAAATTTCCTTTTTAGAAAATATCCCGTCAAAACAGACAATTGAAAAACCATTTACTAAAACAAACTTAAAGTTATATTTTGCGTTGGACATTAAGAACATTTTTCCCCCCTCCCTTTCTTCAAGAGCGCGAAATCACCCTTCTTGAAAGAAAGCACATAAAAATATTTTCAAGGAATTCTACAACCCTCCGTAATGAGCGACGTAGAAATTGCATGAAATATGACCGCCATTTCTGCGACAGATAAAGGAGACAGTTTCAAAATATAAAGCTGTAGGAGATTCAAAACAATGAGCTTTCGCCTACGCGGTAAAGTGATATATTTGACGGTAATTATTGTAAGAAAAAGAGATAATTTTCAAAACACCTTCATATATTAAGTTACACTGCAGCCAGTAATTTTTTATAGATCGTCAATGGTTGGGGTAATGTTGCAAGAACACTGCGCCATAAAAGGCAAACGACAATTGACAATAACTGATTATTGCTCCTTGTTAACTTTAATTTTCGATATGGTTTGCATCGCTTACAAAAAACGATGAAGAAAAGAAATGCGAAGCACTCGAACAAAATGAGACTGAAATCTGTGAATCTTTTTGCTTTGTTTTAATATTAATATATTATTTTGTTATTACAATTTAAAAAGTCAACTAATTTCTTTAAGGTATCCGACTTGGCTAGGGGGATATTTTTCAAAAAGTAATATATATATATATATATATATGTATATATATATCTTTTGAAGAAAAAGCATATTTTGATATAAATTTTAGCATTTATTTACAAAATCTGGGATTGGTCAAGAGGAAAAATATGTCACAGTTAATCATTCTCCTTTGCATTACATGTGTAACATATCTTAAGAGTGTAACTTTCTATTATATAAGAATCACATTCAAAAATAAGATTTTTGTGTTAAATATATGAAGTTATCTATGAAATTTTAGAATTTTTGTCAACAATATTTACATTAAACAATAATAAACAATATTTACATTAAACAATAATAAATCCACTTCAAGAGCAATCAACATAAATTCATGGTTCATTACATTCTGTGTAACATAATGAGCCCTTATAATATATTTCATTAAGTTATTTTGATTATTTTTAGGTATGAGGATACTCATAACTCATTCTTCAAAAAGTGCATTTAAAGTTTTTAAATGAGTATAAATAGTCATCGCTTACAAATCAATAGTTTGCTATAACTTGGCTTCTAATTGAGATAGAGACAAAATAAAGTTTTCACTGGAAACAGAAACATGCCTCTTTTTTAAAATTACAAAAAAAAGAATTAAAAATGCGAATTTTTATCCAAATTTATATTTTTAACCTAGTCGAATACTTTAATCAGCGATATACAATGCTCCCAATTTTTAAAGAAAAAAGTAAACATTTTTGACAAATTTGTAATTGTATGAGTGAAAAGTGACACTGTTTAATTTCAAACTGTAAAATACATTATTTAAGCAAATTAAAAGGAAAACAATTCAGGAGAAATGCATTTACATATTTTTTTCTCAGAAAAAATTCGAAAGAATGTTTTTAAGTAGTTCTGCCAATAACTAGAAAAAATTGTTTATAAAATTATTTTATTCAGTTTAATCGATTAAAAGTAATTTGTAGCACTTATGGAGATATCAAAAGTTTTAATATTCAGAAACTAGTTTGACCTTAAGGACTTGTTGATTCATAAGTAATATTTATTCGTTCATTCATTTGAAATAAGCACACTACAGAGATTTACAAGACTCCATTTACAGAATCCATTTATAAAAAACATACAAGGAACACTAGCCACAAAGCAAATTAAAACACACATGAAAATAAGGAATAGTGAAGAATAAAGAATTACAAAATTCTAAATCAAATATAAATAAAAATTCAAACAGCTAGCAAGAATCAAAATGCAAAACCCACACAAGCACAATACTAACACAAAAACATGAATACACATAAATATTACAATAAGTATAGTTAAAAATAAGGTGTGGTTAAGAATTAAGAGAAAATAAAAATGCCAATAAAAAACGAAATAAGATAAAGTAGATAAAAGTTGAGAACAAGTCGTTTTAAAAACGCTTGGGGTCATATGATGAATGTCAAGTTGCCTAGAGATCTTGTTAAAAGTTTCGTAAAATTTATATAAAATAAACCTTTTAATATAGTTAAATTTGAAATGAACATTTGTGAGAGTACTCTATTTCCTTAAAGATCTTACAGGCACAGTTAAGTTTATAGAACTCAGAATATCAATGCAATCAATCATATCGAACCTTTGATAACATAATAAAAGAAATATCATAAGAAATATCTTCTCTAAATCACAAACTAGGCAAATTAGATATATCATGCAGACAATCTTGAGAGTAAAATCCATTTTTCTTGAAAGACGACCACCACAAGAAACTGATTTGAATACCCTCAATAATTTGAGTTTTGTTACGGCAATTTCGATCCCAATTAATGCTACAGCATTTTAGACAAGATCTAACATGAGCAAAATATAAAACTTTCAGGACAATATCTTTCGATAATTACCTAGTTTTGTGTTATCCGTATTCTAATTCTGGTAAATATAAGGCTATTAAGATCATACATTGAACATATAATGTCTTAATGGATTCAAACACCATGATATCATAGTGACAATAAAATTTAAATGTATCTGTATTCTTTTCCACGTTGTCTTTTGAGCCGAAGTCAGTTTCTGATACCATACAAAAATTCACAAATAACTTCTTCCTCAACTTACAATAATTAAAGAAAATTAAGCTACAAAATGCTTGATGAAATAGCGGAGACAGTTTTAATTTTATTGCAAAATGAAACCTTTGTTGAAAACTATTAAAAACAAAATCATATTTTTTTAGGAATTTTCATAATACACAATCACTACAAACTAGGTTGAAATAAATGCTTCGCCAATCATTTAGAAGTTCCTTAAAAAAAACGGTTTTAAATAAAATTTGTTCCGATAAAGTTTCCAAAAAAGCAAAAAACCTAATTTCCTTAAACTGATTCTAGACATAAAATGACGGCAAAAAATTACCTTGCACACAACTTTTGACAGACAATTTTTGAATGGATAGAAATATAAATCTGAAATGCAAACGAAAAATTTCATCCAATAACTAACTAAATCCAAAACTCCTTACCTATCCTTTCTAAGATATCTCACTACATAATTTTATTTGAGATCAATGTCTGATATTGGAAGAATGCGAAAATTCCGTTCCCCTAAGGGAGTTTTGTAACCGTAAATTTAATAATGATTCTTCACTGACAAATTTTCAATATTTATTAAATTCAAGCCATTAAATGTGATGTGAGAACAGTTCTTTTTGACCAATCAGTCAACTTTTTTATAAATAACCAATTTTCTAAAAAAGTCCATTTGTGTAGTATAACCCCTTAAAGCGAAAACTTTCCGCGCACTGAATGTGGGAAGACGGTGCATGTGGTTTAAGGTTGAAATTTAGTGAATTAAGAATTAAAATACTATTTCTTAGAAACTTTATAAACATAAATGTACGTTAATCCAATTTTATCTAAAATTCGAATATTCTACAGATATAAAGCATAAATTATTAAAATGATGGTCATTAAGAAATGAATTCACCATAACAAAATTGAAGTTAACATAACTTTCATAACCGCGGTAACCTTTGAGCCCATCCAGAACGTAGAAACTCAGATCCGTCTTTGTATTTTCTAAACTTAGATTCCTGCATAAATGGAAACAAAATCACTGTGGTGTTATTTATATTTTCTCGGGATTACACTAATTTTTAGTTTTTTAATATGCCCTATAGAATTATCAAAGAACTAAACTTGATGCATTACTGAGATGCAATAATGCAGTTTCCTACTTTATTATGATTAAAGAAAATTAGCATAGTTTAAGATTCCTTCGCTGAGTGTCTCGGTAAAAATATTTGCAAATACATAAATATTGTTCGGTATAAATATGTACACGTTCCTGAAACATTACACAATTGATTGTTCTCTAACTAATGTTCTGATCCAATTTTCATATTTTAACGTATTTAAAATAATGATTAATTACATTTTTGTTTTAAAATGAAGATAAAGTCGACGTAATAAATTAATATGAGCTTTTGGACCACTAGCACTTGCGAATTGCAGGCCAATTATCTCACTGGATATAACAGTCTTGCGTTTACTAGTATTATAGTGATGGATTCAACTCGTCATTCCGATAAGCATTAATATTTTGTCATTTCAAGATAAGATTTTCACGGGGATTTGAATCTCAAGAAAACATATTTTATTATTTTACTGTAACAGTAAAGAAATTGCTGCCATATATTTTCCAGAAAATGCTTAGTTGAATTGTATTAGAGTTGCCCTATAAATGATTTCCCACGCTTATTTACATAACTAATAATTCGCATTCCAATACCAAAGAAAATGACCCATGCCATTCTGCATCTGTAATTTGGCATCAGGTGAAGGATGACATATTCATTCTCAAAAATCTGACTTTCCATTTTTTTTTAATGAAGTGTACAAAGAAAAAAAGTATTGTGATCATTAAAAAATTCGAATTCGAGATTTTGTCGAATCTTCATTTTCTAGAGTTTCCTGAGCCCGAAAAACACATTTCTGGAATTATATCTGTTTATGAATACAATATTACAAAAACGCTTTGAACTAGATGCATGAAATTTGTATAGGATCTTTAAATTCAATTTGCAGTCTTTTTATAAAATCTTTAACGAAATCTATTTTTGACTTTCTATTGGGAATTTTTTTTAATTTTATAATGAATAAATGTAAATTAATAAATGGCATATATGATGAAAGATGTTCTCTTTATTTTAAAAAGAAATAAATGTTTTAGACTCTAACATTTTTGAAAAACGATTTTTCGAGTGATACTGCTGTTAGATAATATATAGAATGATTTTAATTAAAAATTGAGATTTAAAAAAAACTACTTAAAATTTAACTTGAATAAACTTGAAGTAAAAAAAAATATATTGTTTGCTGAAATTAAAAAAAAATCTTAAAAACTGAAAAATTACTTTCCTTTAGTTCTGTGTGTGTGTGTTAGTGTGAAAGTCATTATAAAGAACGTTCAGGAAGGAAAAATTGCCAAAATAAAGACATCTCATTAGATCCCATAAAATACAGAGATATTGAAACATAAGGAAAACAATTGTCTGATGAGAAAAACGAAAATTTTATAATAAGGAACCATAACAGTTGTAATCAAAGACAATAATACAGAAAGAAAATCCTCAAATATTATATATCTACCATCTTCCCCAAAATAATTATGCTTGCAACCTAGGTCAAGATTTTGAGTCATTTCATATAAATTTCCATTCAAACTGTTATTGATGCTATAGCTTGGCTCAAACGAGTTGACTGGTATGACATAAGAATTCTGTGATATCAGATAAATCTACTTTGATAAATTGGGAAAGGGACCTCGAATCAAAGTTCGACAGATATGGCTGTTACTGCACGAGGGAGCCTATCCAATATTCTCATTAATGTTTCTTCATAGATTGCAAAAGAAAACTGGGCAAAATCTTTTTATACATTTAAAGAGCTAAATTGGAAATTTTTTTTCATGTCTCACTTTAGATATCTGACTTCAAAATTATGGAAGAAAAATTATTTTATGTTTCTCACACGTACGGTTAAAAATATTTTGCTACAAATAATAATATTTGTTTGAATATTCAAAGTATTTACGTTGAATTTAAAAATAACATTTCATTGCTGCCATATTGTCATGTATTTTGTTTTAGCAAAATTTAGTGGAAAATTGTGCATGTTATAAATTAAAAAAAAACATGCGGAAAATTTTGGGATTTTTTTAAAGTACCTTTGTTTTTCCGAATATGCGTATATTTTAACTGTGCGCAACAAACAAAATTGACGAAAATTGCAAATCTTAACATCAAGTTGAAAGTCCCTTTCATACTTTTCTCCCTCTCAACAAGTGCACTTGTCCCTTTGAGGACGAAGTTCAGTCGCCAGCTCCTCAGAGCCACTATATAAAATGTAAATGAGTTTGCATAAAGTTTCTTTGAATTTAAAATTTGAATAATACATTTAATTTGGTCCAAAACAGATGTCGATATGTATCTAAAAATATACAGATTAAGCTTTTTCGAATTAAGCTTCAGTTAGGATATCATTACAAATTTCAAAAAAGAAACCTTCACCCTTTAGTAATGTAGCATTATTTCCATAAATTAAATGTCGAATGTTCAGATGGAATTATTAATAATAAATGTCCCCAGGGAAAATTGAAGTATGAAAATAGCAGCGATTTTACACAAGAGGTTTGTAATTAACTCGAGCAAGCGAAGTAAAATAAACGAAGGAGTCAGAAATAGATTTCTGAGAAATGCTTTTACAATCCTTATTTACTGAAGGAGTATAAATCTGGACGACACAACATTTGTTACGAATGTCCCGAAGATAAATAGCTCATAAATTCGTATCAACAATGTGTGGGTTAATAAAGTGAAACCACAGAAAAATGAAAATACTGATTCTTTATAGCTGCATAAAAAAAGAGCCTTCGTCTTTCTTTTTTATTTCATTTTTTATGGGATCAGCGAATATGAAACCAATAGGCACCATTTAAGGAATTATCTGAAAACGAGCCTCATCAAGGAGGGAGAGAGAGAGAGAGAGAGAGAGAGGTTTCTTTTCTCCACCCCTTCCCTTCTTTTTTTTAAAGATTTACGTGAGATAGCAGTGAATTCATGTCAACATACTTATTATCTTAAATGCATGGTGTTAACATTAGATTCTCAATTATTCACTCATAACAGATTAGATGATTACAGGAATAAATCCTCAGGAGTGGTCTTCCAAAAACTCTCTCATACACTCTAATAAACGTATCATGCCAGAGAGCGCCTTACATGATACTGGCATATAATAATTACGAAATATTAACTTTTGGCGTGAATTTAGCATATAGCGTGTCATTCTTGGCGATATATTTGGCGATTAAACTCTGGCTTGCGTTATTAGTGTCTATGTGTTTTAGACTCGTTTTTCCCCATCGATTGAAAACTGACACGAAAATGCACTTGTAGTCATAAAATCTCTTACCAAATTTGTTATATTTAAGGTATTTCTTATTTTGAATATCGCGTTTACATCTTTATGAAAATATAGACCGACAGACAGTCAACCTGTAGTTGGATTCGGTTCAAAATATAATAGATGTCTACACTGTAGATGTTAAACATGTGCCGAATTTATCTACCTAGCTTTCTTCGTTTTGTAGTTATTTTGTTAAATTACATTCGAACAGCAAAGCAGACAGACAGACAGAATTCCTCAGAACGTATTTTGCTCAAAATTTGATAGAAATCTTCAAATTTGGTGTGTACATTGCATACCAAATTTCATCCTACTAGTTCAAAGCATTTTTGAATTATCATTGTCACAGACAGACAGAAGAAATAGACATTTTCCAAAAATGTGTTTTTCGAACTCAGGGAACTCTGAATCTTGGAGATTCGTCAAATCTCGAGTTCGAATTGGCGATTACAATACTTTCGCTACACCTGGTATACGAGAAAGTAAAAAAAAAAAAAAGCATATTTTGTTTTATTATTAAAAAAACATGTTTATTGCACAGAATGTACTATTTATAGAAAATTATACTATGTCTACTTATAATAAAGCTGAATGTGTGTGCTGTCATTATGCAGGCAATAGAGATACCAAATTTGTTATATATTGTATATTGGAGAATGGAAATGTGCAATTGGATTAATTAAAAAATGCGCAAAATTCTGTCATTTTTCAGCGATAACTTCCGAATATATTATAACTTAAAAATAGTTTTTACATCACCTTAAAATTCCAAAAATTATCTTTTCCATTATGCCAAATTTTGCTATATAAAGGTTTTTTTTTTTTTTTTTTTCTATTTGTAGTAAATGTTACAAAATATTGAAAATATTTTTTTTCTTTCGTTATGATCATTGAAACTTCATTAAAATCGTCTGATTTGTTACTCTGTAATATTCCAAACTCTTAATTATGAAAATCCTGGACTACAGAAAGAATCAGAATGGCGGAAGTCTGATTATCGAAAATATACTGCCCTTTGAAATGAGGAAAACACTGCATCAGCTCACAAATTTGTCATCGTAACACTAGAATCCTTCATATCATTCTAATAATGTTCATTTTGACTTAATTGATCAAAAGTAAATCTTTTAAGGGCAAGGTATCGAATATAACCTCATTATAACAAATCATATCAAAACAAGTGTAAAATCAAATTTCTCAAAATTAACGATATCGTCCATTATTTTTGAAACTATGCATTATAAAAACCTTGTACCTTCTTGTATACATATAACCAGATGGTTATTATCACATAGCACCTTATTTTCTCATTAAAGATATTTAAGTGCGTAACTATTTGAATATCTAGCTAGGAAAAGAAAGTCAATTCTTATAGAAGTCTACGCAGTGATAACAATTACAGATTTTAACTGGAAGAAAGGAACATTTGGATCTTTTATTTAGTTCCTTGATTTAAATTCCACCATTTTTTAGGTTCTATTTTCTTTTGAGGTTATTCCTAGGTAATCATTAAGAATATACATTATTTGGTTACGCAGGTTGTTGAGAAATTTAATATATTGATTTAAAAATATTTTACAAAAATTTACGACCAAATTTAAAATCATTCAAAATAAAATAAAATTATTTTGATGTCTGGAAGTATTTATTGCAGAGCAATTATTTTCATTCCAGTAGGCAATAAGTTTCCTGTAAAATCCTCCTCAACATGGCTCAGTTTCTAAATCAATTATTGTCAACGAGTTTTTTTTTTCTTAGTAGGAAATTGATGCCAGAAAGGAATTTCACAATGGAAAGAAATAATTATTGCATTATTATAAATGCCATTTTTGCAAGCTTTTAGAATAAATTTGAATAGTAGAAAGTATTATCAACTCTTCCTCAGGAGCCTTCGTAGATATTTCTTATTTCTTGTAAAGAATGGAATAACATCTCATTATTAGTTATTTTTATTTATTTACTTACTTTTTTTTTCTATATAAGATCATATAACCAAGCATATTTCTCCTTATTGATATTTTAGACTCCCACTATGATATTTTAGATAATTTTATTACAATAACTAGAAATTGAAATTTCGATAGTTGCTCCGGGTCTTTCTTTCGTTTTCGGGAAGTTCATGAGAAAACATTCAAATTTTACGTCTGTTTATGTTTCATTAATTACGAACGTTATGATGCTTGACTTTGGATTCTAATCAATGTAAATTAAATTTTACTCTTAAAATAACTTTCTTCTAAGGATTTTATAAGGCCCACATTCTATTTCTGGCAAATTACTCTGTATTGAAGTAACATGAAATGAAATTAGACTTAATGATTTATCAATAGATCATTATGCATTTAATCTAGTGAGTTTGTTCTCTGATCAGTAATTTGACTCAAAGTATTCTCGGATATACTGCGATCCTACAAGTAATGGTTTCATAACTCAACTGCAAAAGCATCAACTTAAACTATGCAATGCATATTTTAACTCATAGTTAGAGTATATGCATGGCATCACTACATTAGTGTTCCTTTGCTAACTCATTAAAACAATAATTATCTCTATAAATAATAGAGGAAAATGTCTATCTGTTGGCCCTCTTTAAGCTAGACCGCTTGACATAGAAATAGCAATTTGTCACGTTTCGAAAAATGAGAGTGCTCTCTTCAAAGCGATTTATTAGAAACTTTAATTGGAATTGTTAATTAAACAAGCAAAATGCTTTGTTATTGCCGATAACGTTCGGAAATATGACGGAATACAAAACTAATTTTTATATCATTATAAAACATTTTTTTTCCATGGTGCTTTTATTGTTGTAATAACATTCAAAATGTTTTTAGTATGTAACAAAATATTTAATTGCGTGACTTTTTTCCATTCCTGAAAACCAAGGAAGATTTTGTTTTTTATTATTGCGTTTTATTTGAGGAAAATTACTGCATTGCGAACGACAATGTGTAATTAAGTGATAAATTGTTCGGAAAACTACGCTTTTAATGGTCCTATGAGATTACGGGTTTTGATTCCATAGAGGAGGCTCATGCACATAATAAGAAGTACAGGTGTAAGGCTATTAAAATTTATTTTATCAGGGCTTTAATTAAGTGATAAGAAATACTTTTTTGAATGAATTCTAAACAACTTATGCATAAAAAATTTAGTTAAAATTAAAATTAATTAGTATTTCCAGCGAATCAGCCGAATGAAATTAGTGAAAAAAAAAGGCTGAAGAATTACGATTAAAAGGTCGTTATATTAATAATCAGGACTGTACACTTTTATTTATTTATTTCCTACTTTGGCTTCAATAATTAATTATATCTAAAGAATAAAAAAATTATATAATTCGAAATCAAACAAGAGAAATTTCGAAAAGTGTCCACAGCTTAGGTTTATTTTAGAGTAACTTAATTATATTAATATCCAATCTAAAACTTATACGACGGTTTATTAAGAGACATACCTCGAAATCTTGAATTGTGGTCATATTACATGAACAATACAATCACAAAGGATTACCCTCGTCCTGCCTTGGCATCCAGGATGGACTGAATGATCGAATAGCTAGGAGTAATAGAATTTTGGATTCTATGGTTAATGCAAGATAACCAAAATTGTGAGCATTTCTTGTACCCACTCCTCATCAGCGATGGACCCAGATTTATTATTTACCCCATTATTTTATCACCAGGGAAGTGAAATCTTACCTTACCCCTGTGGAAAACCTAAGCTTACTACTCCAGTCCAATATTCAATCCACCAGCGGGATTTAACATGCATCAGGGACTCTTAATTTATAAATACATGAAAAAAGGAAAGGTTAAGAAAAGACGTAAGGATTAGTATAATAAAGAAATAACTGAACAAGAGAATAATGTCACTCAGATTCTATATTGAAAAACAAGGGGAAAATATTTTAATTTAGAATCATTGTATACTAAAATTACAAATTTATTTTTAAATCTGAAAATATTCCTCCCGTAGATATACAAACGCACTGAAGAACATCAAAGTTGATGAATAGTATTATAAACCTATTAACCTTGTTTTAATGACTTGAATATTAATTGTTTTTATGGGTTTCAGAAATTTCGATTGAATTGATAAATAAACCATTTTTTTAGAGTTTTAAACTGTCACAAGTTTATTATAACTACAAAACAAACTACGTATGTAAAAAGCTAAAACAGCTTATATATATAATAAAATTAAAGTTATATTCATAGATAAAGAAAGTACCAACGTTTATGCTTTCTGAGGTCAGATATACGTTATAAAATAAATTTGTTGAAATGATGTTTCATTTGAAAAAGAAAATTTTTTTGTAAAATGATTGGAAAATTAAAATGAAATGGATGACGTGAATTATTTTCAGATGTTTTAATTCTCCTGTTTCACGATGGGAAATTGGTTTCATAAAAGTGGAATTTAGTAATTGAATTTTTCCCCGTTTTTGATGTATCATAATTCTGAATAGTTGCACAGTTATTGATTCCAGATGACAGTGCAGTATTTTCATATTTTCCTAACTGAATTACCATTCATTTGCATTAAATTTTGTTTCCCTATGCTTGGCGTTACCGAGTAAAGAATTACAGAACTAATGATTTCCTAACCTCATAATATTTATAATAATGAATTACTGAATAAATTAAACAATTTAAAAATAGAAAAAAATAAAAGTGTATTTTCAAAAACTTTTCTTATAATTTACGAAAATTTTTACTTGATTGTATTCAAATGTAAAATAGTTTTTAAGATAATTAATTAAAAACGTCTCTCATAACAGATAAGACTTTCAATATAAATAACAAAGTACTTTTTTTTCTTTCGAAAAAGGTTAATTGAATGCTTCTCTTACCAGCATATGCAAATATCGGCGGTATATTAACAAAGGAAATAAATAACCCTTACCTCATCTACATTTTTACGTTCAGAGCTGAAGTCAAAACCTCATTACCTTATTATCTGAACTTAATAATTATTAAGAAGCAAGCAACGCAAGAGCAAAAGAAAACAAAAACACTTCATTGGCTGATTGATTGAAATGGGATGAGAATGTGATTTTTGGCAACAGAGGCCGTTATCCCCCAATTCCAAAAGAGTTCATTCAATATTCATTCAATAAATGTTAAAAAACTTCAGAGGATTGGAGAAGAATCCTGAGATACTGCTTATTTGAAACAGCTTTTTGAATAAACTTTTTGTAAGAAGAACAAGAATGAAGATCAATTTTAAGTTTAGCAAAAAGATTTGACTTATGATTTGTGTATTTGCAACAAAACAAGATGATATGTTTAATGTAATTTTCAAGATTACAAACTTGGCAGAGAGGATAATTATGTAGTCCAAATCTATTCAACAGAGCTGGAGTTATAATCATCCGGGTTAAAAATCATGCAGTTATGATATCTTCTCTTCTATTTTTGAGCCAAGGGGTAAAGGAAAACATGGTTGAATCATCGCCAATAGATTCTTGATATTTGCTATTTCGGAAAATATGATTCGTTTTTTGTAGTGAAGTTTCCTGATAATGAAAAATTAAATCTTCTGAAGCAATCCGCTCAAGCAATGGGTGCGACTCCGTGACCATTTTTGCGAATAAATCCGCCTTTTCATTCCAATGAATCTGTGAATCTCGGAGACCACATCAAACATATTCTTTGATTTAAATTCCCACGTGTTTCAATTTTGCCAGTTAATCTATGAATGACTTTTGGAGATTTAATTGTAAGGCATTTTAAAGCTTGAAGGGCTAAATAGCTGTCTATCAACGAAGGCAGATTTTTTTTCTGTTTCTGAAAGTTCATCCAGAGCTTGACAAAGTGCCAAGGTTTCCGCTGTAAATATGGAATTCATGGGGTGAATTGTATAGATGAAGGATTGGTTACAAGAGATACCGGCAATAGATGTGAAAGATTGATGCATCCGCAGCGATAATAAAATAATCTTGAAATTGTTTGCGTACTGTTTCTTCAAAGAGGTTTTTGATCTTGTAACTAGGAAGAGCTTTATTTTGAAAACTAAGGTCTGAAAGATGAATTTCACAAAAATTATTTTGGGAGACAATGGGGTCTCGCAAAGCAATGATATGATTTGTAGTAGCATTCAGGTTTGCAAATAAATTTTCAATTTTAATTCCGTCTTTTTTAACTAATTTGATTCCAGGTTTGGAATTGTGATGATAAATAGGTGAGTGAATACCATTGGCAAGGTACCTGAAAAAGAATTGTACGGCTAATCTTTTTTTTTTTTTTTTTTTCCTGATAGCATTTACCGATCCGCGATTTTCATTAGGACGATATTTGGGGTCCATTTAGGCAGCCCAAGTGTTATTCTAAGAACTATAGTTTGTATTGAATGGCAGGCTTTGTATTGAGTTTTGGAGAATTTATTGGTAATAGAGATGCTATAATAAAATAGACTTAAAATGCTATTATTGATTATGTTTACGATATCCGTTTTTCTGGGTCCGTAAGTTTTATACGCTATAGATTTTAAAGCATTAATTTTTCTGAGTGCTTTAGCTCTTATATTTTTTTTAATATAATCCCATTTTGGTTCGTTTTGGAAAAATTGATGTCTAAGTATTTAATATATTGTTTCTAAGGGAGAGGGAAACCAGCATGTGTAATTCGAGGGGTCGATTGCAGTTTTTTTTTAAATAGGTTAGCAATAGAGCATTTCTCGGGGCATATTTTAAGTTTCCAATAACTACACCATTTGTGGACGTATTCTGACGCTTCTTTGAAACGTAATCCAAAGATGTATGCGCACAAAAGATAAAAATGTCATCAGTAAAACACTTCATTTCTTAACCCTTTGCACGCGGAAAAGTAATTCGATGCATAATTGTTTATTTAATACAAGGACTTGTTTATTGCTCTAAAAAATAAACGTATATATAATTGTTTTAAGTTTCATTTCCCCAGTTAAGTTTAATTTAAAGTAATTTAATTAATAAAAGAGAAATTGGGGGGGGAGGGATGCTGGCGTAAGCCCTCAAGTTCCATTCCGCTTTTGTAGGACAGTTCTGATAGTACCCTTCGGACACGATTCAAAAAAGTTAAGATTAGGAACTAATTCGAATTGATTACATGCATCAACAATGGATTGAAAATTTTCTTCAATGTTTATACACTTTATATGGACGGATTACGTGTGTTAAAAACTCCTGGATTTGAAATTTTTGAAGGCCGTCTAAAATTATTACAAATATATACTATGAATCATATATCGCGTTTCAAAGTTAGGAGCATTAAATCAATTTCCTGTTCTGAAAGAAGGTTAACGTTTCAGTTCAAAGATTCGTTGTATGGTAATGTAACAGGCTCGATTCGTTTGTATTTGTTCCTCTTGATTATATCACCAATTATATAACAAGAAGAATATCCATCATTCTGTCATACTTATAGGAGCTTTTTATAGTACTTTTTATTTTCACATTTCTTTCGATTAGCGGTTTTCGCACCCTGTACCATGCAATTTATAGACTGCATTCAAATATTAACATATTAAAGAAGAACTTAAAATTATCAAGTGATTCATCAAGAATTTTCAGCCAACTCATGATTCTAAACTCTACAATTTTTCTGTATGCAACCAAAATACATTACTGTTAAGCGTATACGTTTAGTGCAAACGAATTACGATGATAAGTAACGAAGTTACAGGAGTATACCTTTTAAGTTTCATCTCTTCGACTGACAGAATTTAAAATTCGGTAAAGAACAATTTAGGTGTCATAACTGCAAACTGAATTTCAAGTTTCTAGCATGTTATATTTATGAGTAATCATGTTTCAACCTTTAGAAATAGATAAATTAAGAGGCACTATTTTTTAACAAAATTGAAATTTCAAAATTTGGCACAGATATACAAGTCTGATGTTTAAGCTCGTATAACATTTCATCTATCTAGCTTTTCTCTCTCTCTCTCTCTCTCTCTATTGTGTCCACATAGATTTAGGTGGTAAGATGGAAAGACATATTTTAGAAGATTTCATCAAAATTAGTGATTTATATGAAAAAAAAATACATAACAAATTTCACCAATTTTTCACCCAAATTTCTAATTTATTCCATTGCTGAGTAAGCGTTCTCGCAGACAGACGAATGAAATTTTGGGCTGAAGAATATATTTCATTTACCATAAAAATTAAGATATCTGTTAATTTCTTATGGCAGACCAACTAAAAATGTTAAATGACGAATTGATTTAAAAACTAATGGTAATTCCTCAATATTTAAACTTAAAAAAAGTAGTTATAATTTGAAAAAACACTGCTCACATTAAGGATAAATCTGAAACATGTTGCTGATTCTTCCGAAATTCCTGTGAATAAAAACGAGAAAAAGTCTTTTATTTTCTATTAACAAACCGAGATTTAATATACGATCCCCGGTAGGTGGGCTATTTCTGGGTGGAGTTTTCAGGAAACAAAATTAATTATATCACAAAAACTATCGAGAATTAATGCGAAATTTGATATGCATTCAGAAAGAAGACCCGTTGAATCGAATTATTGAAAAATCACGATTTTCGGAACAGAAAATTTCGAGATAATTGTCTATTAATTCGTTTAATCAATTTGTTTATCTAAACAAACCTGTCCGTTTAAACCACTTCCATCGACACCAATTATAAAGAAGCTATAATAAATAACAGTTATACAGGTAGTTTTTTATTGTTGTTGTTGACGACTGTACCATCCCAATTTTATTCATCTTGCTCTGGATAGAAGATAATAATCATATTTTAACAGTAATGCTTCCCATTTTATTGTCGTGGTTATATTTTATATATACTTCTAATCTGCTAATGTTTTCTGGAGAATGACTTCCGTTTTCTCATTCTGGGTGGGTCGGAGTAGTAATAACGAGAACCCTTTCCAATGGTGCGGGTGCAGTAGCTGTCTTTAATTGCTTGTGTAACTAATTTACTACCTCTTTACAGGGAAGTATTTTTGCAAATGACTTAACAAACTCAGATGGGTAGGTGTGATGTCGGTCCTTGGGTATTTGGTGCCGCTCGCACGCTGCTTTTGTGATTTCAGCTTATGCTCTCTGTACTTGGTTGGGCTGATTTTTCCAGCAGATTTGGTCAGTTATTCATTGATTCATTTACGGCTTTATACTATTTTGATAGATAGATAGTGTGGTACTCTGTTTGTCATTCATTATATCTTAGAACGATATGATTTCAGATAATTTAAGGGTTGTAACTGTATTTTTTGTAAATATTAATTTTATAATTTCTAAATTATGTAATTTTATTATTTATTTAATCTATGTGATGTTAAAATACTCTGAAATAAGTAGGTTATTACACATAAATTGGAAAATTAACACTAGTTTCAAATACCAGCATGACAACCTGCACTTACTTTTAGTAAGAGTACATACGAAAATAACAATTTGTAATCAATTATTCTTTTCAAATCTTTTGAGATAAAAATACTTACTTTTAGCACAGACATTTAATAACAAAATTTATTCTAGATTCAATAAAATATAAAAACATTTCTTATAATGCCTTTATGAGTAGTTTTGAGTATGCTCTGATGAGTAGTTTGTTCAATTTACTCTTCACCAGTCTCCACATAAGAATTTGAAAATATTCTAGACAATATCTTTCCAGATAACTTAATAATTTCGGTTTTTGAAGCTGAAGAAAGTACACTAGATTTCTTCGCTGAACTAGAGACGTTTTGTGGATTTCGCAAATACAGGAAAAGAGTTGCTAACTCTATTTGCCTTCTTTCTTAAATTCGTTCTTCTTAAGCATATAAAAATTTTAAACTTGTTTCAGTGTTTAAATTTTTTACTTCATTTAATAGAAGTTAATCATTAGTTATTAGTAATTTAGTTCATTAAAATTAATCAATTAGTTCATTAACAGAAATTAATTAATTAAACAAACCAAATAAATTTAAAATTAATTTTTACATAGAAATAGGAATTCTTTATACCGGTTTTCTTAATTTAAAAACCAGTTTTTAAATGTGACAAATTTACTTTAAAGAACCGGTTTTTTAAAACCGGGTTTGAAAAACCATCAAACCCTATCATTAAGCAAAGTTAAACTATTGAATCAAGGGTAATTATTTAGAAAAATAACAGTTTCCAAATCCGAGTTCATAATATTCAGGAATTTGAAGATGTAAATAACCCCAAGATTGAGAGACAGTTATATGTACATTTGGTTAATTTCTGCTAGAATTAATATGAAATCTCAAACATTCTACACATCTGGACCACATAGAACAAATCTGCAAAAACAATGAACATACTTTCCTCACCTGCAATGGTCCCCTAAATGAATATTTTTTGTTACACCAAACACAGTCTACCTTTACCTATAAAAAAGTAGGGGGAGGGATTAGGGCCAGTTGTAACAATCTTTAAATAAATGTTCATAATTTTTAATGTGTTTGCAATTGCTTGATTATAATTACTTTTTTTTCATAGTCTAACTATCCATTTATAATATGCATAAAAAAATGTTTCTTGATTTGACAATTTTGTTGATTTTAGCACCAAGAATATTTTTTCAAATCTTGATGGCTGTGACAAATTGCCCTATATCTGGAGCAAGTTGTAAAAATAAAAACAAAATGATTCAGAATTCTTTCCTACCATTTGTTTATAAATTGAAATATATAAGACATTGGGCAATTATTATAATTTGGCTTAGTGGTAATAAATGATATCAAGAGATTTAAAGTAAAAATAAATTATTTAACCAATTAACATAAAAGTTAATCAAGATCACAATTGCAATTAGTACAAGCACATGATAGATTGCTTCCTATCACACACACATTACAAATTAAATATCTAACCCATTCATTTTCATTAGAATTGTGAGCCATGGTGACCTGTTTGTAATGTAATGATTTTGAGCTCTTGGCTGAAATCCCATTTTTGCCAAAGAACTGCCGTATAAAGAACCAAGTGTATGCTACATCTATTGTGGCTGAATGACCCCACCCCGGTCCAAAGCACAGAAAGGAGAAATTTGGTGCCAGCCTAGATGATATGCACATTTAACCTACTATTCAAAATTATGTGGTTTATCCCAAAATAACTCTATAATTACTTCATAACAGCATATTAATGTAATATAATTTATTAATTCATATACAAATTCATAATTCACAGTTTTTCAGAATTTGTATGCAAGTTCAAAATTCTCTTCTTCACTCTTTTTTCCTTAAACCTTAATCTTATTCTTTCTTCTTTTGATTTCTTATTAATTACTACTTGCCTCTAGCAACCAATTAGTTTGCAGAAGATATTAGTTATATTTAAATTTAGTAAAATGGTTTAAATTTAACTTCATGTCCACAGTTCTCTGCAATTGTCAGATATTAAATAATTGATGGAACAATGAAAATTATTTGAATTTCAGGGCAACATTGTAATATATTATTGGATTAGGTGACGAACATATATATAAATTTTTAAATTCAGGAAAAATTTGCATGACTATTAAATAGGTATCAATAAAAAAAATTCAATTTTAAAATGGCATAAAATTTATTTTTGTATAATATTTTTGGAAGTTCTTACAGAAAAATGGCAAATTTCATCATTTTTTAATAAAAATTTCGAAAAAAGAAATAGTTTTCCAAAATGCATATGTGCAAATTTTATAGTTGTAGATTAATTGAGCCAATCTGTAAAAGGCCAACAAACACATTCATCTTTATTATTAGTAGGGTTTTATCATATTCTTTTTCCATTGCTTCTTTACCCAATGGACATTAGGATTTTTTTTTTTCAATGAAATTAGCTTTTGTTAAATTCTTTCAGTATTTGCGTGTGAATCTTTAGGGAGAGATTTAATCCTTGAAGATGCCTGTTAATAAGTAGAAAGTCACTACAAGAATCCAACACAAATGAAGTTAAATCTTAAAAGTTGCAATATGTTACAATTGGTCTCATTGCATCTTCTTTTTTTTTTTTGTTGTTGTTGATTAAAAAAAAATACTGCAATTAGAAAAATAAATAAATAAATAAAATAAAGTTGTTTTTTAAGACTAAATATATGGGCAAAGCAAATAAATAAAAATATTTTTCAAAAGATAAAATAACTTATCTTAAATCAAAATTCATGAAATATCTTTAACATTTACTACTAAAATAGAGCCATATTCACAATTTTGCTTTTTCCATTTTGGTTTGCTACTTTATACACTGATGTAATAGAGCACATCATAAAACATGTTAAATGGAAATTCTGATTAAAAAAAAAAATTTTTTTAACTACTGCATAAAATGTGTGTTAAAGCTACCTACTGTCACCCCAACTTTTGTTTTCAAAGAAAAAAATTTCAAACATTTTTCTCATGACAAAGTATGAAACAGAAACCAGATACTGAGTTTTTGTATTCCAATAAAATATATATTGTGGATGTTAACTTTTCTAATAAGGTAATAAGTATTTATTCATATAAAATGATAATGTACATATTAAAACTTTCTGTTGGACAAAGAATAATTTAATGCATTAAATAACAAAGTCAAAGAATAATTTAGAGCATTTAAAGTACTGTTAACAATTCTATTTAGACATTACAATATATTTGTCTCTATCCTCATCCACTGACTTTAATCAATGGCAATATGCAGTATTAGACAAATATAATGAGTAACAATTTCATTCAAAATGAATTCATCACAAGCAAATCAGCAATTAACTAAATTACTCTCAATTTAATAGTAAGAAATTTAAACAAACCACATCTTCTAGTAAATTTTTATGTCATTTTACATAGATATGGATGAAAATATCCAATTGGCAATATATGGTGGTAACTTAATTTGCAGAGTTATTTAATTATTAAATTCTGAAATTTAATATTCAAGAAAATATTTAGCCATTTCTACTTTCTTTTTTAAATGGCATAAAGAAAATCAGTAGCATTTTGAAAACTTTTCATTAGTAAAAAATTTATATAGATACATATATAATTTTCAATAAAATTGGTATACATTTTATAAACAACAACAACAACAAAAATGTAATTTGTTGATCATTTTATTTAGAAATATTTTTAAAAGCAAAATACAATATGGTGAAAAAAATCACAAGGATATCACATAGTTGTATTTCCAATAAATTAAGAAGTTTTTTTAAAACTTTACAATGTTAAGAATAAAAGTATAATCAGAGAGAGAAAGTAATTTAGAAGCATATAGCATTTAAATTTGCATATAAATCATTAAATTATATGGCATGAAAAGAATTTGGAGAGCCCACTCCTCCATTTTACAGTTTAGCAAAAACTAAGCAATTATGGAGAGAATATGACTATTTAAAAAGCAGAATTATTTAGAAAACATTAAAATAAAAATTTTGCAAGAATAATAAAGCTATAAAAATGAAAATATTTTAGCCTTTTTTTTTTAGTAGTAGTAAGTAAACAGCAAGGAATAAAATTTTAAAACATGAAGTAAGATATATACTTATGAGTAACAAAACAAATATTATATGGATATAAGCCAGAAGAATATATGAGATGGATATAGTTATTTCATATTCAATAATAAGTATCTATAACACTAGAAATTACTAAGCAATTATAGAGAGATGACACAACTACTTAAATAAAAAATATTTTTTACAGAATATTATAATAAAATGAAGCTTGTAAACAATAAGAATGCAGACGGAAAGAAATTTTTAACATTTATTTAGTAATAAATAAGAATAAAATGTAAAATTTTAAAACTAAAGCATGATATATATTTATTAAAAACACAACAAACATAATATAAAATTAAAATACAAGAATGTTTGAAGTATAAATAATTACTTTAAATTTTACAATAAACAACTAAAGACCAGAAATCAAATCACTAACAAAGCTATTTTTTACACATATTTAAGGAATGTTGTTGAAAAAATCTGCTCAAACAATCAATAAAAAATTTATATAAATTATAACATAACTATTTCAAAAAAAATATCTGAGATACTAATCAAGACTCAACAGCTACTAAATCAAAAACTTAACAGTTTGCAAGTAAACAAATATACACAAGTGAACAGGTGTCTTGCATTATTGCACTAAATGAATATTATAACCACTTATATAATTTTCTAATAACTAGTATAGCCAATCATAACATATTACATTAAGCTCACTGTTAAATACCTAATTTTACAATGACTAGAAAGTTGTTTATCATTTTCAATTGGATAAGAAAGTACATTTCAAAAATACAATAAAAGAATAATAAAAAATCTTGGGAGTTATTTTCTGCGTTCTCCATATAAAAAAAGTTGAATAGTACAAACAGTTAAATTTTTCACATAAGAATGAGATATGAAGCATTTTGCTAGTCCAAAATGTTCTTTTTTAGTAAAAAATTAATTAATTAATTTTTTTAAAAAAAATAAATAATATTCTTTTTAAAAGGCACCTTTCAAAGAGACAAGACATATATAAAAAGTTAACCTTAAATTTATAATGAAATAACTGCATACATTTTTTTTTCTTCCTTCTCTCAGTGATGATTGACATTTTCATACAGTGGAAAATATAGTTCACTGTATAATAATATTCTTGTTATAATAAAAACTATAAAAAGTTAATAGTACAAAAAGTTGAGTAATTCTTTAAAAGAATAAACACACAAAATATAAAATTCATACACCAGCTTTAAATATTTTTAAAAAAAATCTGAAGTTAATGAATATTTAAACCCTTCTATAACCAACAATAGCCAGAATCAGTTAAATTATTTAAAGAATAGCTAAGTTCTTCAGGTGGCAAAAAAGACTCTCCAATCTCTTGTTTTATTGGTCCATCTAAATAATTTTCCATATCTTCATTTACATACATAGAAAAATTACAATCATTTGCATTTCTGCACGAATAATTATCTAGGATACATTTTTCATTATTTGGCACAATATTACAATATCTTGAAATAACTTTCTTATTCAGAGTTGGGCAATTGACTATCTCAGAAAATGGAGGAGGACCAATAAGAGGTAGACTTTGAGAATAATTATTCGTACCAAAGTAATTTATAAATTTACTATCTACATAATTGTATGCAGCATCATGAATGAGTGGTGTGCTATAGTTTGGTTCTTGAATGTTATACTCTAAAAATCTTTCAGAATTAGTGGCTAATGAAGGAGAACTTATGTTGCTGCCTTTTGAAAGAACATTGTGAACGGAAAGATTTGAAATGACATGTGGAATATCTTGCTTCATATCACAAAATATGTCAGGACTAGAAATAGTATCACAGTTTCTTTGAGGTGAAGTAAGAGAATAATCATATTTAGCTTCATCTATTACATATTCTGGCCTAAGCGATTCAGAGGGACTCTCATTAGAACACGGATGCTGGATGTCTTTAAAACCAATGTGCTCATTTTCGCTTAACAAATATTCATTGGAAGACATTAATGTGCCCGATTCCCCAGAAGAAAAAATGTCTGAAGAAAAATTATCTGAACTCTGTGAAAATGATGGATGCTTACAGAACTGATGAGTTTCCATTTCTTTACCACAATAATTTGGCCGATCGTTTTTCTGGCTTTCAAAGCTATGTAAAGATGTTAAAGTACCAGATTCTTCAGAAGAAAAAAAGTCTGGGGAAAAATTATACGGTCTTTGTGCAAACATTTTAAATTTTGAGTGTTGATGTTTATCAATTTTTTCAGCACAGTACTGTTGATCATTTTTTTCTGATACAGAATTATTGAAGTAATGTGGCATTTCAAAATTATTTAAATATGTAAATTTACCTGTTTTTCCAGAAGAAAAATTATCTGAACTTTGTGAAAATAATGGTAGTTTAATATGTTGATTCTTATTCATTTGTACATCATAGCCATCATAATTTTTCAGTGTTTCAGATTCACTGAATGAACATGATTTTTCTCTATTATTCGATGAATATTTTTCTATGGAAAAAAGATTTTTGGAACTGGAATTGAAGTTTGCTTCATTTTTATTGTTGTAAATATCTGCACAACTGCTTTCAAGCTTGTTTGACAGAAACATTTTTTTATGTGGTGAAGCACTTCCTTGAATCTTTTCCAAATCTCTAGAAAATTCTTGGATATATCGTTCCAAATTAGTTTCACTTCTTCCTAATTCATAAATAATGCTTTCTTTTCCATCCATAAAACAATTTCCACCTTCATTTAAAACCTGATTTTCAATAAAATGACTGCTCCCAGCTTTTTCTACTTTCCTTTTAGCATTTATCATAGATACTGTTGAATAACCTTCTTTCCAAAGATCCATATCATAATCAGATGGCTTTTCCATTTCCATGTTAGGAATATACCTATTATTTCTATCAGCAACAGATTTATCAGGTTTCTCATGAAACAATTCCAATCCACTGTCAGGCGATAAACGATTTTTTGGATTACTTTCAATTAGAACATGGACCTGGAAGAATTACCATTTCATTAATTATATATATATATATATAAAGCAAGAGATTTTAATGTCCTCCAATATTAAATTGCTGGAAATACCATATAGAAGTTACATAATTAAAAACATACAAAAAGTATGTACCAAACAGTTATAGCATTTTTAAACTTAAAATTATCAAAACAAAATTTTAAGAATTAATTCCTTCAAAAAACAAGCATAAACAAATGATGCAGAATAATAATAACCTGATATTATATTTGAAAAGGCAGTTTAATATATTTCAATTTAATATATCTGTTACAAATAGATGTTTATATATTTTTTTTAAAATAATTTAGAAGACGGATTTTTTTCTAATTAAATTAATAATTAATTTTCTAATCTAAATTAAAATTTGGATTTTAGATTGATTAAAATTGTCACCTGTCTGTTTTTTTTAATTAGAAACATTTCTTATTTGTAAATCAGAAACAATCAATACATAAGCATGGCACTTTATACAGTTTAAAACTTTGGAATCAATTTACAAAAATTATGTCTATGTCTAAATTTCATTTAAATAATAATGGGTAAAGAATAATTCATTCAACTATAATAACCGTTAATCTAATTTCTACTACTGTTCTAACCTTTAGAAATAATAGCACTATATTATTAATTTGTTAATAATATAGAGCATCAAAAATAGCTTCATGAATTCTCTATCATTCATTCAATTAATTATTGTAAATATCACACACGCACACACTATGAAAGGTAACATAAGCAATAAGTGGAACTTGTTGTAAGTAAATATAGTGGCATTTAAAAAATTCAAATATAAAAATATTACATGCATAACTTACAGAATCATAATGCTGCCAACAACTAAAAGAGGTAATAGTAATGATGAAGTTTGCAATGAAAATGTATGTCTTTATAGAAGAATAATGAATTCCATTAGACTTTCATAAACTCTGTAAGTTCTTTTACTCATTTTCATTCTTTTAATCCTTTCATTTTTGAAAATTTCATTTTAAAATGTAAATTTAGTTGTAAATTGTATCTGTGCAATACTAACATTTTAAAACAGTATTATAAGCAAAAATTGTACAAACAGTGGTCTCAACTGTGTTGAGGTACATTTGAAAATGTATAATTTAGGCTCAGAGCCATTTGATTGATTTCTATATTAAATTAATTGATGAGGTTATTTTAGATTATTAATTTAATTAGCCATAGTAACCTCAGAATATATATTTGAAAATTGGCATATTAAATGCAAGAATCCACGGTACATAGTAAAAAATGGATGCAAAAATTAAGCCTTTTTAGACACTTTAGCCAAAAAAATTAAGCACCTTTTTACACTTACAAATGTGTAAACCTGCATATATAAATTTTAATACGTATTTTTGCAATAACACAACAATTTCAATGCTTATTTCTGAAGTACTGCAAATGCATGTCTTTTATTGTAAAACAAATTTTGAACTTTGACAAAACATCAAAATAATCATAAATTTTTTTAAACTTATCATTACCAAAATATTAAATCAACTTTTATAATATTAACAATAAAAATCTGGGATCTTTTCCAGTATTTCTTAAAATTAAAAATTACCAGGATTAATTTGGATAAATGCAACATTAATGTAGAAGCATAGCATGAACAAAAATTTTGTATTTGATTTTTATACATGCACCAATAAATAAGATTCGACATGGTTGGGATTAAAAATATAAATTTTGTCTTGTGCTAACTCAACATTTTTATTTTTTAATGAAATTTCTAATTAAAATAAGGTTTCATAGGCCTCTAACACCCAAGATAAAATTTCCGGCCAAATTTAATGTTCCTAACTTCAAGGGTTGGTGTTGTGCATTGCTTCGTCAATAATGGAAGGGGAAAAGAAAGGAAAAGCATTAATCAAAAGCAAAGGCAGTAAAAGCAAAAATCATTGAAAAATTTTAGAATCTGAACCAGAGTAGAAGTAAAATAAGTACCAGAATTAGCAGGAACTTTTTATATACCAAAAAACTAAAATTTAGTAAAAGCGGTCCAGCAAATTCCAGCAGTCCAGTAAATGGATGGGGACATATGGAGAGGAAAATACATGAAAGCATTCACGATAATTGAAAGTCTATGGTTTAAAGTTAAAATTTCATCAAATTTGATTTTACAAAATTGACATAATTAATATCACAATGAATTACAATTCAATTACCACAATGAATTACAATCCCTCCCCTTACAATTCAATATAGTACAGTAAAATCCCTTTCATATGTTGTTCAAGAGATTGCACCAAAGCAATATATTAATGAAAACAACAACTGAATATGTAATGACCTAAAGAAGCTTCCCTGCAAGTGTTTTTAGAACAATTCTCCAGTGATCGTATATATTTATGGCACAATAAATTGATTCTGAAGTATTTTTATTTTCCATTCATCAGGCCAATATGCATATCTTTCTTTAATAACCTATACAAAGATTGGATATATATTTATCAGATATCAATAAAAAAAATTCTTCATCATATTTGAATTCCAATGATATTCAAGCATTTTTCGTGTTGCAACAAATATGCCATAGTATTTATTTTGCATTGCCTCTTTCAGGATAATTTTTTTCAATATCTCAATAACAATGCTCATTATTAATAAAAGAGGGGAATGAGAAAAAAAGTCATTAAATTTTAATGTGTTGGCAACCATGGATCTATTTTACCTGAATTCATCTCTTTTGTTGGTTTTCATTCTTAACACATATGGTAGACAGATTTTTAGAACTAAGCTTTGGATTGATTTCAATGTACAGGGAAAAGAAATATAAAATTTTTGGACTTCATGCAAAAGTTAAACACTTTTTAAGGACCTTTTTTTCAAAACTAAACACTTTTAAAATACTTTTCATGCCTAAAAATTGTTTTCAAATTTACATCCTGGAATCATTTTAAATTATAAATAAAAACATATAAAAATGCTACATTAAACATCACAGAGCAAATGAGAGACATTAGTGAGATTTCAAATATTTGCAATACGAGTTGAACATAATGTCAAAACTTACAGTATTTTTTGCAGTATGTATTTCCTGTTCCTTTTCTGTATTACCTGAAATAATTTTTTTAAAATTAAAATGATGATTTTTTTTTTTGTTTTATAAAGAGATGCAAAAAAATATTTTGTCATTAAAGTTTACAAACATACAGTATACTCAATAGAATTTTAAACATTTATTTTTGAACAAAAAAGTTTATTATTATTTTTTATATAGCAAATATTATCAAAGTTCTACAGCCTTTTAGAAAAGGACAAATGAAATCCTATAACCAAAAATTACTATTACCAATAAGTAAATGGTCATTACATCAAAATAAAAAATAAATAAATAAAAGTCTTGTTACTAGGTTTATGAATGAATAAATAGTATGACATTGTAAAATTTGATAAATATTTAAATATTTAATTTCATGTTTAAAACTGCACAATTCAGAATACATGGCATTTTAAATTCAGGGTTCTTATCAGAACAGATAATAAATCAGCAACCAAACTAAAGCAAATATATCAGGTTCATTTGCTGATAAATCCATTAATTACATTATAAGAAAATTAATTACAACTTTAATTAACTAGACCTGACAAAAAGCTTTCCTTTTATTTTCATTATTTTTTATAAAATAATGAAATTTGAAGCAGGCAAAACAACCATAAAAATAATAATAGAAGAAGCCAGATTTATGTATATAACATATTATATCAAATCAATATTTTTTGAATAAAATCTATTATAAACTTCAAACTGCTGAATTGTCTGATTTAAATGTTCTGTGCAGGTAAAGAGTCATAGCACCTATATTAGAGAGTATGCAAGGAAGTTTTGGGGAGAACACGCTGCTGGTAAAACTGTTTTGTGCCTTATTTTCAATATTATAATAAAAGTTCTAATCAATTTCAGTGTTCCATTAAATTGGTAATTCTAATGTTGCTTTTTTTAAAAAAACACACAAATGCAAAATATATTTTAATTTTTGCAATTAAAACTTTCTTTTATTGTGATAAAAAGCAGACCATTTTTATTGTTTTCACTAGCCTTTTTGGAACAATTATTATTAGGAATTTAAAAAAAAAAAAACTCTTCTGAATAAAAAAAATAAATTTAAAATTATGCCTTTAATGCTAAAAGAAGGTAATTCCTTTATAATTTAAATCATTTTGGCAGTTAATTTCCCTATTTCCATATAGGAGTTCTTATTATACGGTTGCCGCTAAAAAGATTTAGAAGAAAAAGAAATTATCAATGTTTTTCTTGTATGGATATATAGTATAAGAAGAAACACACAAACAATATGCATATGATTATAATCATAGAATAATAATAATCCCTATTTTTATCAATGGAAAAAACAAAAGAACATAAGCAACAATTAAACATTACCTAAAATAATGGTATATTAAATACATGTTTATATTTACATAGAGGGGAAAAAAACTTTATTTCCTAGAATTTAGTAAGATGAATTTCGCATGTTGAAGGGAAAAACATATTGATCACTTCTCTCATGCTCTCTAATTTAAAGTCATGTAATTTTTTAAAAAAAAATTTTTTGGCAATTTATATATTTAAATATCAATTTCTGAAGATTTTTCAATCAACAGTTTCATTTTTCCCCCTGTTTGCAACAATTTAACTTGCAAAACTTCTGTCCATTTTTTTATAAAGTTTCATAATACCTCATACATGCTAATTTTGTATACTGGAGCAAATCTCTTGAGGGCAAAACATTTTAGACATCCCATAAAAGTTTATAAAATCATACACAAGCCTCAAATTTATCAAAGAATCATCATACAGATTTTCAATAAGTATATCCTTGTTGATACAAAATCCATTTTCTGCAGATGCACTGCAATCTAACAATATAAGAATTATTCTTACAACTTCCCAAAAATCAGAAAATTCTTTGGGCCTATAAATATTAAAATAGAAATAATTTAAATAAATTTCCCTATTAAATTATTTAAGCTATTCTTTATAATAACATTTTTGTATCGTCAGGAATATTTCAAGTTGTATCTTTGCAGGTTCTGATCATACAATAGAAATTAGTACTTTGGAATAAAGAAATTGAAGCAAATCAATCATTTACTTTTCACGTGATACTGTATTGTCTTTCAATACACATGGATTTAAACAAGATGTAGCTTTCAAAGTAAAATTTTAGGACAAGCATTTAAATATTTTTTGTAGTATTCTTTCTAAATATAAAACACTCTCCTAAAAAGCCTCTTCTTTTAACTTCAACAGCTCTATTGGTATTTAAGTAGCTTGTCGTCACTATTCCATTATCATTATTCTTTCACAATCTTGGAAATTGGACAGATCTATGAAGAAATGGAGAGTAAGAAGAAAAGGAACTAGCTATCATCTGTGGTTTAACAGTCCTGAATGATGTTTTGTGTTTAGAACAAAAGCAATGATTTTTTATTCCTCCATTGTTTAAAGAGATCATTTTTTTACATGAAAAAAAATTAGGAAATTTTAAATTTCCTGTACTTTTATGGTATTTAAAGAAAATTTTAAATTCACTGCATTTTCCCTATTTTGTAGATGATTTTTAAATTCAATATATTTTTCCAATTCTCCAATGCCATGACAACCTTATATGAATAAATAACAAATGATGTGAATACTAAATAATGTGAATCACACATAGATTAATTTCATTTTAAGTAGAAATGAACAGTAAGATTTATTATATTGATGTGGTTTAACCTCATTTTTTGTAAGATTAAATGAATTACCAAGATTTTAGAGAAAATTTTGTCTTTTGTTATAATGATGGAACAATAGAATGTAGAAAAAGAAATAATTGGTACACAAAGAAAAACTCACAATTTTTTTGCCGAGTTCGAGTTTCAGCATCTTCATGATTGTTTCCCAATATATCAGATGACTTTGTCAAAAACACAATATGTGCTCTCTTGCTTTTGGGTTTATGCACATATAACTGCATATAGAAATTTTGAAAAATATCATTTAAACAAAATATATTTAAAATTTATAAATAGCACCAATAAACAATTACTTTTTTATATTAAATGCAAACATTTATATTTATGGTAAATTACTACTTGTGATAACGTTGCAGCAGAGGTAGTAAAGATTGTCAATCAGATTTAAATATTAAAAAAAATTGGTTAAAAAACTTCAAAGCATATATACGTATATATAATTAATAAAATTGATTGTAAGATATTAAGAAAAAGAAATTTCATTACATCTGATATTGAAGCTAAAATTATCACTAGTAAGAGTGCCTCAGTATCAAATTAATAACAAAAATGACTGAAAAGTACTTAATATTCAGCAACAATTTTATGGTCTACAAAGAATACAGAAACTGTGTTTTTTACTCTAGATGAATTGTAAAGTTTGTGCAAATTTATATACTATGCTCCTTTGCTTCCATAGAGGAAAATTATTGTTGTCTTCAGAATGTGGTTGAACACAAAAACTTAATATATGTACTACTTGATAACAATAATTCACAATGAAAATAACTTTCCTTGATAAGTTTTTTATATAAATATTTACTTCATATCTTTCTTTGAAATACCAATTACACAGCTGATAGCACTAACATCACTAAAGATATTTGACAATCATTTGTTTAAAGAAACTTTTCTTAAATATTCATTAAGAAATAATTTTGAATTTATTCCTTAATGATGTTTAATCAATAAATTATGATTATTTTGTAGATATATTTAAAAAATAATAGCCTAGCTAAACTTCAAGTTAAAATCACAAGACTGATCATAAAATTGGAATTTTGGATGCAATATCAAACCTAACATCTGAAAAAATATAAGTATAAATAACTTACAATGTTTAAAATCATTTATATATATGCTGAAGCCTTAATTTATTGATTATAATAAATTTTTATATTTCTTTAATAAAATTTTTCAAGGGTTTTCAAAACATTTTAAACTTTAAATTCATTAAAGAAAAAGAAAGGGGCAAAAAACCAATTCAGAACTCTGTTAGTATGAATCCTTAAGACTATAAAAGAAAATTAAAAGTACGAGCCAATTAATTAAATGGCTCATATTTGGTATGTACACCAAATTATTTTAAATTTATATGCTAAAATCAAGCCTTTCATAAGAACAATTACAAAAAAAAAAAAAAATGTTAGTTATTAACATTCTAATTTAGTTGAATTAAAATGATGAAGTATTCCCAGAACAGCAGGCACAATTTAATTAACTTCTTGCACTATAGTAGAAGCATGTTTAGAGACATGGTAATATATCATTATAGCAGAAAAAGTTAAGGTTATACAATTAGACTGGATTACCTGGCTAGTGATAATTCTTTATAGTACACTGAGAACAGAATTCACTGTGCACTTGTGATTTTAACATTTAAAAATTCTGTAGAATTATGTAGAAAAAGAAAACAATCTTTAAACAAAAACTTTTTTTAAAAAAAATTGAAAGCTGCTAGCTTTGATAATTTCATCTTAAGCCTATCTATTCACATCTGTAAATACTTTTACTAATGATTAGTAAACTAAGTTTAAATGTAATTTATAAGAGTTAAGCACATGCATTATGTTTGCTTATTTTAGATACATACATATTCCTACTAAACAGTGTATATGATTTCAGGTTTCTAGCAATTAAGTTGCACATCATGAAACTTATCTTTAACATTTTATTCTTTGAATTAGTTTTTCTGTAATAAAGTTTTTAAACCTACAGTACATCCAAAAGTTTTGCAAGCTCTGGCCTATATTAAGAGATCAGAAAATGTAGCTTGGTTGGTTTTTGTAACACAAAAATAATTTTTAATCATACCAACTCATAAAAAAATAAAAATGGATATTAGCATATAAAGGGAGTTTAAATACTATGCACTAGAGTAGAAGCTTTTACCACTTAATCTATGACACAGCATTTGTTGAAGTTAGTTTAGAATTTATTGAGCAAAATGAAGAGTAATGTGGTTAAGCATTAATATGTGTATAAAAATAATTGAATTTAAAACTTTCTTCTGAATTTTTTTTAATGTTCTCTCAAAGAAAAAGATTATAATTAGAAGGAGGGAGAGAGAATTAACTGATTTGCAATTGACACTGAAGATAAAAGTTTACTGATTTTTACTTTTAAATTTCATTCTATTGTAATTAAAAGAAGTTCTATTGTAATTTAAAGAATTCAAGCTTATATTAATTTTTATACAGAAAACAATTTAAAAGTTATTTTGTAATTAAAAAAATGTCCACATCAGCATGATTTTCAGCAGCTATTTTTGCTCATTAGGAGTGAAATATATAAAAGAATCCTCTCAATTATTTCAATCTACTGAGCAAGTTTTTTCAATTATATTCCAACAGTATCATATGTGAATCTTTTTTAATTTTTACAAAAGTTACTGTCTTTTTAATTTTAGTAAATTTAAACTACTATAAATTTAAAAAGATTTGGTCATCATTTAACAAAGAATTTAGATAAGAGGGGAATAAAAGCAACAATTAAAATTAAGTAACGAATATTTTAGTCTTCACTATGTCCAATACCTTTCAGATAGATAGCATTTATTACTTTATAAATTTATCTTAATAGAGCATTTCCTTAGTAAAATGTTTAAGCTTGAAAACAAAACAAACAAAATAATTTATTTTATTGCTAAATGACTCAGTGCAATGATAAATAATTATATAAATCCAAATCATATGGAGAAAAAAAAATCACATAACATTTACACTGGATGCTATTTTGCTATACTTCATAGTACATAATATAAAAATATTCATATAGATACCATAAGAAAGAGAAAACTGCTTACCTCAGGAATAGTTACATTTGTTTTCATGGCAATATCTTCACATTTTGTTGCTAAAAAAAAATCAAACATATATATATTTTTTTTAAAAAAGAAAATAATTCAAACAATACAAAATGAAAAAAATAAAAATAAATAAATAAACATTAAAAATGCTAACATACTTTTTTTAATGGCTTTTGGTTTTGATTTAAAAAGTTCTTCTTTCTTGTGAATTAAATATTTCAGGTATAAAACAACTCTCCGTAATTTCTTTGCCTATGGGAGAAAAAATGTCAATGAATTCAAAATCAAAAATCGAATCTAAAAGAAATAATAAATATAAAAATATATAATAGAATAAGAAAAAACTAAATCTTAATCTCACAACCTTGCAGTTGATAAAAAAAAAATTATAAATTTGCTGCACAAAAATTTTTGTAGCATTTTTACAAAACTAAATACATAAAACTATCAATTTCAAATAAATATATCAATGCTGTTTGAAAATGTTGAAATTATTGATACTTAATAAGGATCTCATACTAAGAATATAACCATACTTTCAATATATCCAATTTAAATCTGAGTAATAGAAATTCTTAAATTACATGATTAACACTCTTCTGACAAATGGTATGTTCAATTAAAATTATGTTAAAATCTAAATTTCAGTATAATTTAATATTTAAAGTATTAAATTAAATGGCCAGCCATGTAAGCAACTGAAGTTCAAAAGAAATACAAATTTAGTGCCTTTCAAAACAGCAATCAAATATAGATCTAAGGCAATATTGACCCCCTTTCCCCCAGTTTACGTGTTAAGTTTTGATCTATCATCACTGCTTCATGTCCCTCAATCCCATTTCAATAATATCTACACACATATCAATCAATATCAACCATTACTTTTTTTTAATATGTACATCTGGGGCTATTTCATGGACTCCAGAGGGTACACACACTAAAGATTGAGAAACAATAGTCAAAAGAATAAAACAACCCTGAATAAAATCTTATAATCAAATATATTTTTTACTCGATTCTTTATCTGAACATACCATAATTTTACAACTACATAAATAAAAGAATTTTTATTATTAATTTTTTTAATTTTTATAAAGAGTGTATTTTGCTTTTACAGGATGGGGGGAGGATCTTTCATCCAATAATCTATACTTATAATAAAACTCAATGTGTGTGTGTGTGTGTTGGCGCTCTACAGACCAGACCATTCAACCTACAGCTACCAAATTTGGCACGTGTATACCTTGGAGGCCGGGAACGTGCACCTGGGGGTTATTTTTTCGAATTTTTAACTAGAATTTTATTTATTTAAAAATTAAGCGAAATTTTGATGTGTTTCTGCTATAACTGCCGAAAATATTACCGCACAAAAAAGATTTTTACATGAAGTTAAAGATAAAAAATTTATCTTTTAAATGATACTACTGTTTTAATCTCAAAATTAAATTTCTATTTTTAATGAATTTTTAAATAAATATTTTAACTATGTTTTTCAATAATTTTTTTCGTCAAAAATAAAAATGAGGATTAAGCACGTTTCGCATTCATGAGAAAAAAATAGCTTTTTTCAAAGTGTTGCCATCACATTGATTAAAGCTCTCACTGAAAATAAATTAAATCTTTTTGGAAATGAAATCTGCAAAAATATAATTTTCGGCACGTGTCTGTTGGAAATGAAACAAATATGAAATATTATTTTTTCTAAAAAATAAATTCAAGAAAAACTATTTTATGATCTTTTACACTCTCTATACAGGGTGTTTATTCAGTCCCGGATCCATTTTGATACTTAATGACTCATAAAATAATGAAGATGTAAACAAACTTATGGCATTTATTGATGGAATAACTCATATATTTCCCTTTTCAGGTTTGAATATTTTTACTTTTGTAAATATCGTCTGCGCGTGTTTTTAATTTCAGATAATTTCCTTTTGCAGTCTAAATATCTGTACTTTTCTAAATATCGTCTGCTTATTAATTGCATTTTTCTCTCTTTTGTTTTTGGCAATTATTGAAATGTTATGTTTACTTTTGATGTGTTTGTTCTATGTAGTACTTTTGTATGTGATGTTTTATTCAATCAGATATTAAGAAGAATGCATACACCACAAGAGAAAGCACAGATTTTATGGTGGTCATAGAGTTAATTTCCAATCAACTAAATCACTGACTTTTAAGAGTTAATTTCAAATCACTTAAACTGACTGATTTATGAAGATTTGAATATCACTATTCAATAAAAAAAGGATAATTTTAGATTTTTCATCGATCGTTTCAAAGAAAATACGCCAATTAGCGCGCAGGTTTCTCAAGATTAATTGGCCTAAGATTATGAAAATGGTGAGTTTTTCTAAATTTTTAACATTTAAAACTTCATAAATAAGTCTTAGTTGATCATAGAAAATAGAAACATTCATTCATTTATTTAAAATTTGGTGTGTCCAGAATATTTATCAGAATATGATACCTTACTGCATTAAATTTAGACTTCATAATTTTTGAAATATATTTATAAGCAGGAACAAAATATTATTATTGATTTCATTTTAATCCTTTTGAAAGCAAAACTAAAAACTGAATTTTTTACTGAATCTCAGAAATTTTTGTTGAATTATTGTTTGAGATATTACATAAACTATGAAAAATATTTTGTAGTTAACATAAGACTTAAATACCGAGCGATTCTGTTTGCAATACTCATATTCAATAATAATAATAATTAATAAATAACAATAAAGATGATTAATAAAATAAAACGCTTGGTTTTATTAAAAAATATCTTAATATTAATTGCAATTTCGTCATTTACATTTTTAATTAAAGTTGAAGTTTTACCGGAAATGGCAACAAATTAGCAAAATATATATAGTAAATTGAACGAAACGATCTAAACAACAGTATAAGTTTGGTATGACTATCAAAATTTGAAGATTAAAAATGTTTTGTTTGAGAATCTATTAAGAGACCAGTTACTTAAAATATTTAATTGAAAATTATAGCGAGCGGTAATACTGGCGAACCGGCTGGTCGCCAGAGGCGGCTAGTAATTAATAAATAACAATAAAGATGATAAATAAAATAAAGCGCTTGGTGTTATTAAAAAATATCTTAATATTAATTGCAATTTCGTCATTTACATTTTTAATTAAAGTTGAAGTTTTACCGGAGGCAACAAATTAGCAAAATATATATAGTAAATTGAACGAAACGATCTAAACAATATAAGTTTGGTATGACTATCAAAATTTGAAGATTAAAAATGTTTTGTTTGAGAATCCTTTAAGAGACCGGTTACTTAAAATATTTAATTGAAAATTGTAGCGAGCGGTAATACTGGCGAACCGGCTGGTCGCCAAAGGCGGCTAGTATTAAGAATGAATGCTTTGACATTTTCCCTTTCTTTCATCTAAATGATTAATTCAATTACTGAAAAATCCAATAAAGAGAGACAAAGAAAGATAAATCATGCACTTATATTTTGTAAATGATTACTGTCTCTAAAATTTCTAGTAAGAGAAACATTGGTGAAGTAAATATACATTAAATTGCTAAAGCCTTTAGAAATCAAATTAATTTCATGCACATTTTACACAAATTAAACATAAAACAATATAGAAAAAAACCCCTACAATAATATTAGATAAAAAGCTTAAAAAAAGATAAAAGCTAAAATAAGATATGAATTGTAAATATTCAGTTTTGAAACAAAAGCATCGCAAAATATTACATGTATATTAAATAAATAATATGCTCTTTAACATATAAACAATATAAATAAATTTATAATGATTACATACTTTCGTTTCTTTTTTAGTTGTTGTCGGTTTTGGAACATAGTTAGCAACATTTTCAAGAATCTTTTGAAGGTTTTGATGGCGCAATCTAATTAAAATAATAATAATTAATAAACTATAAATGCTATTATTGTTGGTTAAAAAAGTAATCAGTTTTAAAACAGAAGCTTAATTGTAGCAGAACATATATTAAGAAATAACATTTAACACAGCAATATGAAAAAGAGTATATATAATTATTTTTAATTATTTTTATTAAAGTCCTTACAAAAAGAGAAAAATCAAAATGGGGTTTTCATATGTTTCAGGTAAATGTTCTTAAGGAACAGAACATTTAGATTAAAGAAATGAAATTAAATATCATCTTTTCATTTTAATTGAAATTAGTAACAATACAGTAAAAAAAATTATTATCATGCAGAATAAAATAATTTTGTGCAGTTTTCAAAAATGATTAAATGCAAGCAACCTTGAGATAAATTTTAGCAGTGACACAATAAATAATTAATAAATTCAACTATATTACAATAAATATAATGCAATTAATTTATTTTAATATAATTATTAATTTTCATTAAAAGTTATTATTTATTTAAAATAAAAGATACTATACGAGCATAATAGTAGCTCTTCATAAGTACAATTATCACAGTGAATCCTATAGCTTCTTACCTTCTCACAATAGCTAATTTGCAAATATAAATATATTTAATTTTAAATCAATTTTATTCGAAATGAAACAAAAAAATTAACTTTCTTGTGGCTGTAATTAATTCTATTCACATTTAGCATCATTAAAAAAATTTAATCTAATGAGATGAAATTTTAAAAGGCACTAATTGAAAGTTTCAACAAAAATTACCTTTCCTTAACATGATGTGGTAAGCTTTTGTTTTTAGATCCAGCCATCAACTTTGAAAACTGTAATTAAAGAATATTTGTTAACTTTCTTGTCTTACAGGAAATAAAGAAAAATAATTTCATTCAATTTTAATACAAAAAAGGATTTAATAAAATTTTAATACGCAAATTACTTTATTCAGTAAAATGGTACATTTTAGTATGCAAAAGATTGGTAGTTTTGATTTCTTTCAAATACTGTTAATATTGGACTTTTACTTTACAAGTCAAACCTCATTACATGATCACACATTACTTTCTTTAATGTTTCTATTTTTCTTTCTTTCTTTTTTTTTTTTTTTTCATAACACAGGAGAAAAAATCTTAAGATTACATAATTAGATTGGAGTAAATTTGTTGAAATTTGAGTCTAAAATAATCACTGTAGTTAAAAAAAGTGATTAAAATATAAACTTTTTTAAAAAATTGTACATTTTTCAAAAAAAATTATCTTTTTCTTCCAGTTTTCTTGAATGCTGAAAGGACAAAATTATGTTATATATATAGTTGAAGTTATACTGAACCTGTTTCTGCCTCTGATTAAATAATTAATTGGTAACTTAAACAAGTGCAATCACATACAGAGGTTCTCTGATAAAGCAAATAAATAAAAAATTTGCCTGCCTTAGCTACTTAATGGCAGTTTCAGAGTTCAAAAACATTCCCCCCCCCCCCGATTTTTTTTTTAAAGTGAGCCTATCTGTGTCTTTTCTTAGTTAAATAATGTACTTGTCATATCATATTCAAAAACATAATGAACAAACCCATTCTACTGTATTTATATTAAAACATGATTGTGGATTATAACAAATCAAGCATCAACTTTCCCTACAATTTCTAAAGTACAAGATTTTTATTTTTATTATTGAAACTAATGGCACTCAAAGAATTAAAAAAGTCCTTATCAACTATGAAAATATTGCCATACTTATATCCAACAAACAATAATTTTAACAATTAAATTTGAAATTTTTCTCCTTTTTCAATTTTAGAGCTGTTTTTAAGAAAAGCAAGTATGATTACTTTACATTTATGTTTCAACTGAACTTTTCTAAGTTACTGCCAATAGAGATTTTTTCAGAACCAAGTTCATGAAACAGGAAGTAATTGACAATTGCCCTTCCTACTACATCAGTACTTATTGCCATCAATACATCATTCCCAGAAAAAAAAGGGATATGTTGAAGAAATCACTGTAGATGCTATGGCGGATTGGATTGAGCGAGGATAGAACTTGAGATCTTGTGGTTCGCAGTCCAGTAACATGACCACAATACAAAAGCAATAGCTCGTGCAGCGTAGCTGTTAACTGGCTTATAAGCTTTCACCACAGACTCTCCCTCTAGTCAGTTGGAAGTGAGACAAATGCTATGGCTGTTGAATGGTGATGTATTAGCCATTGATTCTAATGCACCTGTACCCATTTGAGTAGCACCAAGCGTTATGGTGAGTGTGTATGGATGAGTGGTTGCGATGCTGTTACTGCATCGAGCGAGTCTGCCGACTTTGGTTGCTGGTAGATGGCGCAACAACAGCTGTACGAAGGTTGAAGGTTTGTGGAAGATTGTGATGAGCAAGGATAGAACCTGGGACCTTGTGGTTCTCAGCCGAGTAACATGACCACAATACAAAAGCAATTGCTCGGGTAGTGTAGCTGTTAACTGGCTTATAAGCTATTCACTACAGAATCTCGCTCCAGTGAGTCGGAGGTGGGACAAATGATATGACTGTTGTGTGGTGATGATGTATCAGCTGTTGATTCTAATGTGCCTGTATCCATTTGAGTAGTGCCAAGCGTTATAGCGAGCATGTGTGGTTGCTGATGCTGCGTCAAGTGAGTCTGACGACTTTGGGTTGCTGTGGTCTTTTTGTGTTGCTACGTTAAGTGAATCTGACGACTTTGGATTGTTGCGTCAAGCGAGTCTGATGACTTTGGCTTGCTGTGGGTAGATGGCGCCACAACAGCTGTATGAAGGTTGTAGGATCATCGTCTGAGATCACCAATAAGGCGGATTGATATGAGTGAGGATAAAACTTGGGACCTTGTGGTTCGCAGCTAAGTAATATGACCACAATACAAAAGCAATTGCTCAGGTAGCGTAGCTGTTAATTGGCTTATAAGCTATTCACTACAGACTCTCCCTCCAAAATACTATTTCACCACAATGCTATTAAATATGTTAATTATCTTCAGCAATAACATCTGGGTTCACTCACTAGCTATTGATACAGTATTATAATATTTATCGACTTCTTTATAGATTTTATGAAGGTGGACTGTATCAAGTTTCTATCACATTAAAACACTATATTACTCCATAACCTCAAGTTGATCACCTTCATCAAGCCTTCATAAGGGCTTGTTATCTAGTTAGATCAAATTCTGTACCACAACTTATTCCATATGGCTGAATGTAAATCATCGAGTCAATCATCAGACTTTTCATCACCCTTAATGTCTGTGATCAGACCAAATTCCATATCAGAACTTATCCATATACCTCAATGTAAAATGTCTATCTTGCATAAATTTTTCATAATCTATTTAATTAACTTTGTCTTTCAAATTTAGCATGTTTCCTAAATACAGATAGGAACAGCATAGAAGAAATAAGTCACTGTATGGATGACTGCAATATATGTTAAATATAAGTAATATGAAGATTCCAATTTTCATATCTTAAAATTTTAATAAAGCGTTTCATTAAAGGGTCATATGGAAATATAGTACCAAACTTAGCCATTGGTCGACAACACTCTGGGTTTTGTAGAGCTTTGTTGAATTTTATTACGAAGATTTGAGCAATTTTGATTCTATTGGCTTTGAGAAGAGAAGTTTTCTCAATACGTACAAGTCATTATTTCAAGATGGGAAAAGGGATAATTACCATAATGAATTTGGATAGAAAATGATAAAATGATTATGAAAGTAGGAAGTACTTGCATATGCATGTACAGTAGGATGGAACAAAAATGGTCTCTTTTTTTTTTTTTTTTAAAGATTTTAGTTAGGTAATAGCATGAAAAAGTTGCCTTTTAGATTCAAATATAATATTAAAAAATTTTGTTGTAATATCACATTATCTTAAGGTGATGCAAAAAACTTGAAATTTGTAAAAAAAAATTGAAAAAATGGAATTTTTGAGAAGAGCATTTAAAATTTTTTAAGATTTTTGGTTGTAATGCGATACTATTTCAAGGTGACAAAAAAAGCTTCAAGTTTGTAAAAAAAATTAAAAAATTATAAACCTTTTAAATTATTTTTATGAATTTTCTTTCTTAGAATGTTACGAAAGATAATTTTAAATACATATATAAGCATTACAATTGGAAAAAATTATTAATTAAAAAAGTACAATTATAAAAAATATTTTTTATGTCCAATTTTGCATTTCTAACTTATGTATCCTTAATAATTATAAATGCTCCAGCTGCAGAATATTTTCTTCTACTTCATTACCACATTAATAGCTTTTTTAATTAAATTTTGGTGTATTCATGTGCGAGTCAATTTTTGCTCTTATGTATGCTTTTCTTGCAATTGAACCACAGAAATTTTGACATAATTCGGCCACCAGTCTCACAGCTCTTTCCACTACTTGCATGTGACAAAGAAGCCAGGGAAAATTGATAACTGAATCCCCTATACTATTTGGTCAAGCTTCAGATGCCTTCTGTATAAAGTTTTAACTTAATATTAAACTGCACAGGCAATTGGTAGTTTTATCGCTTCTTGTCTATTTGATAGATCTGGTTGGCTTGCCTCTTTTTTTAAAGGACACTGTTCTTCTTTAGCAATGTCATTGTCACCAGTAATTGTTTCTGATGCACTAGTATTTTTTGCCCATTCTTGATTAAACTTAACTATTATCTGTAGTTCTTTACTCTTTCTTGCTTCCTTCTTCCTCAAAGAGCTTGAGGTAGCAATATCAATATTACCTATAACGATTTTCCTGTTAGAGCATTGATAGTTTACAACCTTTCATTCCATAACTGGCACTTTTTTTTATATATGTCAGCAGTATCAAATAAACATTTAGCTTCTTCTCTAAATTCTGTGAGGTTGAAATTAAACTTATCTGAACATTTTCTGCTTTTAGACTTCAATAAATACCTATAATTAGCATGATAAACTTTTATCATTTGTGAAATTCTTTTGCTAGAAGCAATAGGAATAGAAACTCTTGACCATATTTGTTCAATTATGGGAACTAAAGTGTGCTTACAGAAGGATCCTTCTCTAAAGCAATTTTGAGGTTATGTTTACTATAACATTAGTGCTAGATTCGTCAGTAGCATGTTCAACTTCAAGCTAATCATTAAATTTCCCAAAAATAGAACAATCCGATTACAGCAAAGCACATAAGCACAAACTAAGAAATCAGTTACACAATAGATGGAGGGAAGACACCAACTCAACTGAACTCGGCAAAGCTACTGATTTGAAACCAGCTCTTTCCTTGTCATCGGACACAGAAAAATCTCCACCATACCTCATTAATAACCACTCTGGTGATGACTCAGTGCCATGCCAGTACAATAATAAAACAGTTTTTATACTTTTAATCAAATGACAGTGCCTAATAAAAGCTTTTTTTACCATATTTGAGGCACACAAAAATCCTTTAAAAAAATTGCAAAAAATGTGCTTTTATGAAACTTTAACGTTCTTGCGGCATCTCAAGATATACTCTAATATTTTTTATAATTTTTACATAACTATACCAAAAGAAAACTTTTCCACACTATTACAAATTAAAAATCAAAAGATGATTAATTCATAATGTAGTATAATTTCAATTTTATGAAATTTTAACATTATTGTGGCATCTCCAAACCTAGTCCAATATTTTTCATATTTATAATTTATTTTAACTACATCAAAAGACAATTTTTCTGAGTATTACAAATTAAAAATCAAAAATTGATTTTTTTCATTCCACCTTTATGTACAGTCACCATTTTACTAACACCATTCAGGATATATATTACCCTGTACTGAATGCTGATAAAAAATATTTATAAAAAATCTACTTCATTTTCTTAATGCATAGCATCACAACCAAATATGACCTTAGCATGTAGAAACTTCAAAATCATTTAGCAACATTTTTCAATTTAGGATTACGGGAAATTATTTTGAACCTTTTGTGTAAAGTGGATGACTGAAAGCAACAAAGCAGGTTTCCATATTAAATGCTTTTAATACTGCCAGCTGCAACTATTACGGTATTTCAGTAAGTATACTATAAATACGGTATTAAACCAGGAGACTAGGTTATTGATGAATTTGAAATATTGGTTATATAAAAAGCCTATTTTACTTTATTTATAATAAATTTTCTCAGCTTTAAAATTGTAATTAGATTTGCTTCAAAACTCTCGGTTTATCAGATATTAACATCCAACATTTTTGCAATCTTTTGAAAAAACTGGGATTCTTTAAAAAATTAATTTTAATTTTTATTTGGATTAAAGAAATTGTTTTGGGCTCAAATTCAGCAAACATACTTAAACTTGTAACTTAACTTTTTTTTCTGCAAAATCAAGCATTTAGGTGATATTTTGAAAGGGAAAATATATATATATATATATATTGATGTTTTTTGATATCAGGAGGAAGTTGACAGTTTTATTGGATTATGTTAGAGCAACAAACTGCAATAATACATTTAATTTTAAAAAGTACAAAATTTACAATAGAGGTTGGATTGCTTATTCTTTCAACATCCTCTATCAGAAATAGAAATTTTAGATAAGATTTTCTATTTTTAGATCTCTACTTCTAAATAAGCAAAATATATCTACATACTTTTATGCAAATACTTAATGTAAAGCATCATAAATGAGAGTTGACTTTTAATCACACATGATTAAGGTTGAGAAGATGCAGCAAGCAAAATATGAATAAAGTTTGGTGTTAATTGAATTTTCTATTTTTCTCTTTTATTAATTAACTGATTCTTTCAATTTCTTTATAAGTACATTTTAAAATGCCATGCATAGAGACAAAATAAAAAAATAAAAATATTGTTTAAATTTTCTTCTCAAATTAAAATTGCTCTCCTACATTCAATTCCCATTTATGATGCTTTACATTACTCTTTGCATAGAAGTATGTAGATTTATTTTGCTTATTTAAAAGTAGAGATCTAAAAGCAGAAAATCTTATCTAAAATTTGCCACTGTCAAGCAACTAAGTCTAAAATTCACCATAGGTATTGGTATACAACTAATACACCAGCATCAAAATTTATTATTAATTTATAAATTGCAAACTTCTGATTGATTTTTATTAATCTTATTCAGAAATTCAGATGCAAATTTTCAACAGCATTTATATATATATACATACATACAAAAAACTTTTAAGGTAGACTAGATTTAAGCTGTTTCAAGATGGTATAGTTCATAAAAGCATCTTTCTTCTAGAAGCAATTAAAAGAATAAGTCTGAAAACAAAAAATGCTATTATAGACAAAAATGAATTTTAAAAAAAAATAAGGTTTGTTTTTTCTAACAATTTCAAAGAACTAATAAAAAGAGATAAATTTTCTATTATAACAAACACAGATTTTATAAATCCATTATTAGAAATTGACCATAAATATTAAATTTTCATAAATTCTGCATTTGCAATATATTTCTTAGTATGAAAAAAATTATTCAAAAGAATACAATAAAATGTCAATATTTAAACAAAATTAAAAGAAACTATTATAAATGGTAACTATACATTATGATTTGATCAATACAACTCATAATTTGCATATGACTATCCAGATGGACTCTTATTTACTCTCAATTTTTAAACCTTAAATACCAACAATAGAGATGATTTCGCACTATATCTAGTTAAACTCATTTGTTATAAGAGAATACTCAGGAGTACATGTGCTTAAATATAATGAAATACTCTATTGTTATCGATATACAGTTAGGATTGTAAGGAAAATGAAGGAATTACCAATTTTTCTTGAATGCAATCCAATGAAAAATTTTAACAAAGAACATTGTTTGTTTAAGGTACCAAAATATAAAAATTCGCATTACCAGTACAGAAAAGCTATTTAAAAAAAATAAGAACTTTTTTCAACGCATTATTTTTTCAATGACTGAGTAAAATGTTTTTAAGAACCCCTTTTGGCTTGTCTTTCACTTTGCAATTGCTTTCTTACAATGTTCAAAAGATTCAAACGTACGCAAAATAATTTCGAGTAGTTAAATAATAATTGATTCTAATAAAGGAAAAATCTTAAGGACAGACAAGAAAAAAAATAATATTGTATAAAACAAATCTTACCGTTTTTTTAAAAAAATGGTTAAAAAATAATAAGCAGGAGATTACAGAAGAAAATGATTCATTCTTTCAGAATAAATTGTTCTTACTGCTTCTTAAAGAATACTATTGGCTCTGTTTTGAGAACAGAGGGAAAAACAAAACTTCGCGCAAAATTCGCGAAGAGTTGAGGAGTATTCTACCTTTCAGTGCAAAATCGTCTGCTAATAATAATAAATATAGGGAATTTCTTTCGATGAGTTATGAGTATAGTATAGGGAAGATAGCACAACATTATTATTCTGAATACTTGAAATCAATTATCCATATATTTTCATTCCATTCAATTATAGCAAATGTTCATAAGTAAAATATTATTCAAAAATAGAAATGTTTTGAAATATTTCAGTTTGAATATAGTCTCTTAAATTGAAAGTTAGATCTTTTTTTTTTGTAAATTCAGAAATATTTAAATGGAAAATTAAATCAAAATTATGAAAATAATATTGATTATTAATTCTATACCTAGTAATTTTCAAGCTTTTACATAAAATCGAAATTAGCAATATTGATGACAAATTTCATTAGAGTGGCAATAATTTGTTATGAATGCGTGTGTAAGAGAAGTGAGGAGCTGATGTTATGTTGTTGTTTATGATCGACGATGGAGGACGGTATTCGTGAGTATATTTTCCTTTAATTTGTATTATTTTGATGATCTTATCACATATTTCAGTGCAAGTTAATAAAAAATCTTACATTTCCGTCAAGACATTACTATTTATTTGTAGTATTTTAAATATTTTGACACTTTACTAAAATCGGTTTATAGATATTATATATATATTTAATGAAAAAAAAAAGATATCTTTTGAGTTTTTCTTTCGAAGATGATATACTATTGCCGCTGCATATCATACAATAAATCAGATTTCACTGTAAGTATTACTATTTAAGAAACAGTACACTTCGTAATAAAATAGTTCTTTTGCCGGTTTTCGGATGCAAAGGCGTTATTTTAACCTTGACATAATAGTATTTTTGAATATATGATTTAAATATTTTAAAATATATTTGATGGTTAGTTTATTTATTTGGAAAATACAATCTTCTGATGAAGATATTTAAGAAATAATGTGTAATCATTAATTTCTGCAGAGGATGTAAGGCAATGAGAATTTCACGATATAAATAAATTTCTTACTAAAAATTGGAATATATTAACTATGTAAATTATTATTAACTATTTTGTGTTCTATTATTAACGTGTATGGAAAAATTTTAATGATTTTAAATGCATGTCAAATGCTTTTAATAACTTTTTCCGTGATCAAGTTTTTTTAATGAAACCTTTTATACTCTGAAAAAATTTAGTATAGATTTATATTGAAAACTTTTTTTATCAGTGTCAGAGATTTTTTAATTACTTTTTAGCAAAAAATGAAATAAATTGACAAAATGTATGTTAAAAATGATAATAATAAAGGAAATTTTGTGCATATAAATAAATATTTAAAATATATATTATATTTACTTTTTTATTATTTTAATTACATTAATATATTGCTTCCTTTTGTCAATGAATATTTATTAAAAATTTTGAAATAATATTTTAAAATCCATATAGTTTTAAGTATTGCATGCAATATCTCAAAAATAGATGAAGAAATGAACCTACTTTAGCAAAAAGTTAGAAATTTTTGGGAGAAATTTTATTTATTTATATTGATTTTGCTGTCATAATAAAAAATTTTACATCTTGACATTGAACTATTATTTTATGTCTCAAATGAATTACATCACATTTTTTCATTCTTGAAATTTGATTTTAAAATCCATTAAGTGTTAGTTTTATTGAATTGTAATAAAATTATATTTGAATTTTCAAAAAAAAAAAAAAGTAACATATTCATACCTACTGTTCATTAAACATTAAAATTTTCATTTTTTTTTTTTTTTCAGTATTAGCTTGTTAATTTTTTCTTCTTACTTTTGTGAAACTTCTTAAACTAAAAAGAAACTAAAAATTAATGAGATAGTAAAAGAAATTGATTGAAAATATGCTAATTTCATCTTTCACATAATATAATTGTATTTGATATGTTCTTTAAGCATTTAAATTGTAAAATATTTATTTTAGAGTATTTTTGTAAGCTAAAATTTGCCTTTTAATTGTTATATCTGTCTTTGAGAGTTGTTAAATGAGTATGGAGCTAAACTGAAAGTAAATAAATAAATAAAATGTAAGATCTTAAATTTTATTCACTAAAACTTTATAATTTTATAACAATGAATTGCACTATGATTAACTTTTAATATCTGTTATTACTTTTTTGCAAACAGTGTACTTTTTTTATATTTTATTTTCATAAATTTATTTGAAATATTAATATTATTATTTAATTTTTTTTATTCTTCTGATACTTTTTATTCAAGATTATAAATTTTGAGATTTCTGTTTATTCATATTGCCTATATGGAACTTTTCAAACAAATATGAAGCTTATTTATTGCAATTGTATTCTTTAATTTCTTGGTACATTTTAGTAATACTGTCTTTGTATAATTAAGATTTTCAAACTTCCCTGATTTTTTTAAAACATTATTATGCCCTTGAGTTAAATATATATATATAGATATATATATATATACATATATATTTATATTTATAATATAATATTGTTTCTTGCATCAAGTAGCAGCTGCTTGGGCTCACTTGTTAATTTTCTAATTATGCTGCGATTGTCAAGCTTCATTATACATAATGAAACCATCTTTGTGATTATTGATTAATTGCTTTATGATAAAATATGTGTGCCACAGTGAAACCCATTGCTATATATATAAATCTGTATGACAAGATATTTTACATTGTCATAGTAGCAGTAATAATTCTATGAAAGTTGGTGTATAATTTAAGATCAGATGACATTATTTTGTTTCAAATGAGTTTTTCAGTATTTTCTAAAAACGTAACATAAAAAGAAATTTATGAATTGTATATTTATTTTTGTAGGTTTTTTTTAATTAAATTTAGATATTTCAGTAATATTCAAACAATAATATTGAAACATTGAAAAGATTCCCGAGTTATATATATGGAAAAGCTTCACATTGTACTCACTAATATTATGTATTTTGTGTATTCATTGGGTGATGGCAGAAATGAAGACTCGTTATTCTTTTTAGACACTTAAAAGTGATGTTGTTCCACTGACTTATTGCAGTGATTTAATCATTGCATAAAGTTTTATTATATTATAGAGTGGCCTTATGAATACAAAACAATAAAAGTACATTTCAATGTCTATTTTAACCCTCCACCTCTTCTTTTTGCATTTATTTTTCAAAATTTTCTAAAGAAAAATAAAATTTTTAGAAATATTCTTATTAACTGCATTTCTTTTTTTAAATTTTATTTAACTATTTGAATTTATGCATTCTTGTTCTTTTGCAATTATTGCAGTTAATATAAATTTAAGTTTATACTTAATTTTTACTAATTGCCTAATATTATTTAAATTATTTTAAAGTTCTTATTTTCCATCTAATAAAGAAATGCAGAAATAATAAAATTTAAAAAGTAATAATATAAAATACCATACACTGAAAAGCTCATTCTTAATATATTGAAAAGTTGATATCATATTATTAATATTTTTTTCCTCTAAAAATATGTTATAGTGCATTAAGTTGGCATAATTTTCCATGTCACTGTACTATAGGATCACCATATATAGTTACGATTTATCACCGCCTGCCTCATGTCTCAAAGTCTTTAAGGATCCCAAAATCATTTGGACGTATTCCGTAGTACTAAAACAGTGGTAAATATTTGATATTTATTGTGGGAGGAAGAGGGATCATATTGTTAAAATCCGCCATTGACCATGCATGTTATTATCATTTAATTGATTGTATCTACAATGTCGATTGACATTGATACCTAGTAAAATTAGTTTTATTGATCTTTATTCACTTCATCCTTTAAATATTTATTATATGCCTTATACTTAATACTACAAAAGCGGTAAGTACTTACTTGAAACTGATTATGAGAAGTGTTGCAACAGTTTTTTAACAGGGGATAATTTATTCCAATAAAAGAAATATTGCTCTCTTGCGTACTTAAAACACCTGTTAAGTATTTATATTATTAGACTTGTTGACGCTTTCCTCAACGCCTTCGGGCATCGATTAAGCCCACTCTGTTTCACTAATGGATATTCAACCTTCCGTGTTGGGAGAGGACACCTAGAAAAATGTTGATTTTTTTTCACAGCCGCCTCTTCTATTTTTGAATGAAAAGAAAATGCGCATTTTATCTTTCTAAACATCAAGAATGGTTCAAGAGAACGAAAAAGGTATTTTATAGATTTTTTTTTAAGCTTTAATAGTTAATTTGTGTGATACACCTGCGATACACGTATTTCCGCGAGAGATAATTATTTTAGTTTCTTTGAGCATCTAGACGATTGTCTTTTGTTATTAAAATCCAACGGATTTAGATCCTAAGTCATGTCATTTAATACGTAATTACTATATGCAATAATTATGCTACCATATCTAAATATAGGCATCTTAAAAGTATATTTAATTTTTAGTTTTTAAAATTATTTTTCATATTAAGAGTAGAAAATTCCTGATTGTATGCATTTGCAATTAAGTGCTTAGTTATTTTTATCATAAAATCGTATTTGCCTAAAAAATATGCTATTATTTCTACTTTACCAGTTTCTTTCTGTACGATTGGAAGATAAAAATCGAGAAGTGTCTTGTTCTTCGTAGGTTACTGTTTAATAAAAAGAAGAAGAAAAAGTATAAAATTATTTAAAATCGCTTAAGAACAGTACTTTGTTTTGTTTTGTTTAATTGTAAATAGCGAAATTGAACTCCCGAAAACTTTTCAATTTATTCTTTCTTTGAAATTTTATAGCATTTATGAACAAAAATGACGATTGTATGCTTTGTCAAAAGTTGAAAAGAAAAAAAATAAAAGCTTTTAAATTGAATTCCTTCTTAGTTGCCAACAAGAAACTTTCATTTTCTTATTTGTTTTTCAATTTTATAATCATAGAAATGTTGTTTGGAAATTAAAAAAAAATTGATAGTAAAATGTTTTTTTTTCCCCCTCTAAAAGTAATTATAAATTGGAAAAAGATTTAGAAGCCCTGCTCTGAAAGCATCTTCTAAATCCAAATGTACTAAGATCTTCAAATGTACCAGCATTATGTCATTGAATTTACCGTCATTAGAATTTGTTCCATGTACATACCTTCCAGCAACTAAGGAATTTTCGTAGTTGATGCGGAAATTAGGTTGAAACACTACGGAGTTACGAATTTATAGTGAAAAATTACGGAAAACGCCGAAAATACCTTCTTTCGGAAACCCTTCTTAATTTTTTTTCTTTTTTTAAGGAATCTTATTTTAGCATGAATACAAAAACTCATTACAAAATGTATATTGGTGTTTAATTACAAAAATTAAAAACAATTTACATTTCATTGTAAAAATGTATATGGTTGTTTATTGTGGTGTGAAAACTGGGCAAAAGTGGCTTTTAAAAATAGCAAAATTGCTTGCAGTTTAAATTTTTAAAAAATGTAAATATCTAGCAAATAATTTGTTTGATCAACAAAGTTATGTTAATGGCATTTTTTTTTTCACTTGTAGATTTAGTTAATATTAAAGGTCTGTTAAATAATTTTAAATAATGTTCAAAGTATCCGTTTTAATTAATTAAAATTCTTTGGAAATATCTATTCTTCAATATTTTGTTAATACTAAGTTAAATGTGATATATTAATAAGAAATGCTACTGATGACAGGTGTCGTCCTCGTCATCTGACTGCGGTTCAAAATTACGAGGTCCGTCCCAAAATAGCCCTAGTGTTGCTTTAAACGGGACGTTAATATAACTAAACTAAACTAAGCTACTGATGACTAGGTAACCAGTGTTCGAAGGTATGCATGTAAATCTTTTTTTTAGGATCTTTCTGAAGGAATTGCTATGTTGTGACTGATTTTTTTTATAAAACATTATTATTTTTTATGTGTTTATTTATTTATTTTGAAGTAGAATTTTACTAGCTGCATTTTAACAAATTGCAAAAGAAGCATGGGTAAATTTAAGTGCAAAGTACTTTGAGCAAGGATCAAATTTGTTTTACAAGATTTAGGTCTTGATATACATCTCATTTGACATTTCTTCTGACCAGTGCATCTGGCTCCTCTCTTTAGGGTTCTAGTAGGCATGTGGCAAGATCTCGAATTCGAGGACGAATTATTGTTGATATGAATCTAAATCTTGAAAATTCATATTTTATATTTTGCCTTTTGTACATTATCTGCGGCGGAAGGCAAACAATTTAATGTTTGTGTGTCACGGGTATTTGGAGAATGGGTGCTGGTTCCTGGTATCATTCTCTTGAGCCCAGCTCGGTTTAAATTAGACCTTGTGTAGCCTCACAGCTGAGCCTTTAGTTAACTAATCTAATAATCCCTCCTTTTAGTTTCGTTACTGGGAAGAGGAATTGTATCTTTCCGAAATGATCACAAAACGAGGGGAAAAAAAGAACTTAATTGAAAACGAAGTTGATGGTTCTTGACTAAATATCCTCTCTGCTTTCTTCAAAGGTGTGCTTCCGAGAAATCTTATTAATTTATAGTAGTGCTTCATTGTGACAGTTGAGGGGATGCATTTTAACAGCTAGTAAAGAAGAACAAAGCCACTTTTATTAAACAACTAAAAATAATAAACGTGAAGGGTTCTTATTTTGTTTGATTATCCTTTCGCGTCAAATTAATTTGACTTAAAAAAGACCCGAAATGTTGGCTGGAAAGTTCAACTTCCGTCTTACTCATCTGACTTTGCGCCAACTGATTAACATCGCTTCAGATCTCTACTGCAGTTACGTGTGAGAAAAACCTTCTGAAGTACTGATAAAATAAAGCCCTGGATCTGTGACTGTCATTCTAAAGCCAACTTTCTTTCCAAGGTATTTATAAAAATTAGTTTCATAATGTGAAACTGACTCGTGGTGGTGAAGATTAGAAAGAAAAAATAAGTTACACCTTGACCCGAAATAATCGACACAAAACATAAATGGCATTCCAGGCTAATGTACGGTTCATTTTTATATAGAAAGGATTCAGTTTATTTTTACCCATTGATTTAGTCAAAGTTATTATTTTTTTAAAATGACACTAGAAATGATATAAAAATTCAGAAAATTGAAAAATTGACCTCCCATAAATATAGATATTGTCTGATTTTTAACTCTAAAAACTATGTTTAGCCCTTCAATCGTCCTGCGCATACAAATATCTTACAAATCTTGTATAGCAGAGGTTCCCAAACTTTTTTTTCTCGTGGACCACTTTCAAAGTTTTACTATTTTTGGTAGACCCCCTGCTGCTACATTTCTACTGTATTCCCAAAACTCCTAAAAAATTTCACCCTAAATTGGGGGTGTTAAGAAGGAAAAAAAAGTAGCACATTTTCTTGTGTCCTATTTATTAAAATAATTCTTGTGGTTATACCAAATTATAAACATTTATTATTACAAAAAATCAACGATTGACAAAAAATCAACAATGAACTCTGAAATGTAAATCAACAATAAAAAATAGTCATACTTTTAATGAGATGGATATACTTGATGAATTGACAGCAAATTATCAATATTTGGCTTCAGTTTTGTAAGAAGTAATCTCAAATCTCCCCGTTCTGTGATGCTCCTTTTTTTTTTTTTTTTTTTTTTTTTGTTAACAGGTTGGAAACGGCACTAAAACTTCTTTTGACAAGAAATGATGAGGGAAACGCTATCAAAAATTATCTCGCAATTTCCCACAGCCCAGGATATTTTTCGGGGATTTCTGCCTGCAGCCAAAATGTTTGATAGCCTTTTTTAAATTTCACCTTCAGTTCCTCGTTGGTGCTGAGCTCAAGTAGCTCCTCTTGTAATACCACATTCGCCTCTTCCGTTTCATCAAATGGGGTTATGATCCATGGTGGTATTTCCATCGTCAGAATATCTTTAAATCTATTTTTGAAGTCATCATGCAGGGTATTTAAATGTTGAGCGTATTCTGAATACTTCAACAATAGATAATAGTACACTTGTACTATTATCTATTGTTCTATTCAATTCTGTGTTTGAACTGAGTCTCGAATATTTTTGAGTACCTACCTAGTGAATGGTGCTACCTGTCTACGTTGATTGGTAAATCCTAGCCAAAATTTTTGTTCTTTATTATGAAAACCAGAAAACTTTTCGTGGACCCCCACTTATAACTTGTGAACCCCTGTTTTCTTTTCACGTCTGCGTGGGCCCCCGTGTGGTCTCCTATGGACCCCTGGGGGTCCACCTGGACCACTTTGGGAACCTATGATGTATAGACTCAAAGACGCTACAATTTGATATAAAAATTGCATATATTTTACAAATATTTTAGATATTTTATAAATTCTTAGTTGAATCAGTAGAGTAGAAGATTCCCGAAACAGAAGGTATCAGGAAAAGCAAAACATTTAAGGGATTCATTATTTCCTGCGTTTTAAAACCATTATTTTTCAAAAATCCATCAACTTGATTTATTAAAAGCCATGATAATTTTTCATGCGATACTAATAACCGTTTGAAATGTCCACTATGAGCGCTAATTCAATTAGCTGACTTACGAGAGTTTTATAATATATTTCTGGATCCCCCTCCTAATAGAATCCGAATAAATCCTGTTTTCATAAATAAATAAGAAGAAAATTGAATTTACGAGATTTGGGAACCAATTGGACGTTATGTATTAATAGTAATTCTAAATAAATGTTATTTGATTTTCCTAAATTTAGAAAAATTGTGTAGTTAGTTCTTGAATTAATATTTGGTGTTTTTATTATTCATTGAAATGCTGAGAACTGAGAAGCTTGAAAAAGAGAAAGGTATCAAATTATCAGATTTAAAAGTTAAAGGAAAACATCCGAGATTCAAATATTTTTTTTTAAAGGATATATTCGTGGATAATTTATTCAGTTTTACAAAAACAGTAATAAGTAGTCGTCTCCGCAGGATCACAAAATGTTATTAAGCATAATATCTAGTAAAAATAAGTTATCGGTGCGAATCGTACAAGTAACGAAAAAATTAGACTCTAAAACAACAATTTTCAAGAAAAGTTTGATAGAACTATATTTTTTAAAAATACAACAAGAATCAATACGTCTTTGCAAATGATAAATAATTCGCCTAGTGATTTATAATTCTCAACATATTTCGATACCAGAAAAAATGAAATTTAGATTAATCTGATGGATATGAGTTTTGATGACTTAATTTAAAAGCGAACTGTTTTCTCCCCCGTCTAGACTACGAAGTGAAGAATTAATAACAAACTAGAGTGGTTTGAGATTTAATGATACCTCCAAGTTGACTGGCTGTAATAGAAAATTGAAGCCTTAAGACTGTCCTCAAATATTAGTGCGCGATTTAACTCCATTACTGGATTTGTCTGTAGTGATCGATTGCACTTTTCAACCAAATGGAGTATCGATTCATAAGTCGCATTTATCGAAAATATGGTTTTATCAGAATGGATGTTTATATCCTTGATCATTTCTTAAGTTGATTATTAATTCTATGAAGAAAAGAAGATGGAAACTTACATAGAAAGTGTAAGAAAATGGCTGGCAATATTTTTCGAATCAGACACTTAGAATAACAATTGACTAAACATGAACAAGCCATCTTCAGAATATATTTAAAAATTAGTAATTTCAATGGAAAATTGCTTATTTAAAGTGATAAAAAGTTATGGAAGCATTAAAAGCATTTATAAATATGTTATTAAACTTTAAAATTTACCCATTAAACATTTTAATGTCTATAATTATGGAATATCCAATTTACTATTAAAATAATGAATTTTCTGATACTTTAATTTTAAATGATGTTTCCTATTTTGAAATTTATAATCTTATGTATCACATTTTATATTCATTTTATTTATTTTGTCTCTAAATGATTACATTTTATTTACATTTATGTCTAAAGGAATTAGTGCAGATTGTATAATGCTTGTGGTTGCAGTTATCTTTTATTGTATAAATGCTAGTATTGCATTCTTTCCTTTATATTATCATGTTGGTGTTTAACTTATTTAATTTGTGCTAAATTGTTTTGAAAATGAAACCTACTTGTAATATAATTCGTAAATCTGACTGAGGTCCTTTTAGAAAGAAAACATTTTTTTATTTCATTCTTTTAATACAGAAATAAAAAAGTAATTTTGTTAAAGTAAGTTGTTGAACTCTTATTACTGTTTTATTGTCTTCAGTTCAAGAAGATTTTGACTACATATAATGTTATGTGATTAGATTTGATAAATTCTCCCGCCTATGCATTATTTTTATTTTATTGAAATGAAAAGAGGAAATTTTAATAAATAATATATGCTTAAATTCGGACTTGATTTTTTAAAATCAAATATTTTATTTAACAACGTACTTCCACCCTCCCATATCATATATTAAAATTTTATAAGGAAGAATTTGTTGCAATTAAGTAATTTCAATGAGTTATTTGGAGTTATGTCATTTATAATTATATTCAGGAATTGGACGCAATTTAGCATAAAAAAAATCTGAAAAATTATTAAGTTTTAAATTGATTTAAATTTGAAATATCTTTCTGAAATTCGGAATCTGTTTAAAGAATGTATAAAGGTTTCACTTCTCTTGAATAAATAGAAATAAATGTATAAATCATTTTTGTAATTTTTTTTCAAAATTTATTATTAATATAACATTTCTTATTTAAGGTGCTTTTATGTATTGCTGTCTGCCCCCCCAACTCTTTTTCATTGATGAATTTTGATTTGATATTTGAATTTCGACCTTTATGTTAAAAGATATATTGACGTGTAATAATAAAGTTGGGAAAACATGCAAGAAGAATGAAATTTAAAAACATGCATGTTTTGTACGTATGTTTTTCTCTTCATATCTTCTTGGAGTGGCATTATTCATTACTAAAAAATTCTGATAGCTCCCCATTTAGATCTCTTGCTCTATATTTAAATGACTTAACTATTTTATCTAGTTGTTGAAAATTTTCTCAATTTGAATAAGATGTGGAGGTGCGCGGCCTTGAATTGATGTGTGCTCCATAATTGTACGCCTTCGGAAGAGATTAAATCCAGAAGGAAATTACTTCGTTAACTGCAGAGAAGAAAAAAATTGTCTCGGAGCACTTATTAAATGTTACATAAATTTAATGCATCTATTAAAGACTTGATATTTTTTTATTTATTTTATACATTGTTGCACCATTTGCTATTTTCATTTTTATTTTTAAACGTGACTGTAAGTGTACACATTTATCTGTTAGCATGAATTTGAAATCAAATTTTGAAACTAAGCTGCCAATTCCATAAGTGAATGACAGATGCATAAACCCAATATTTGTTATTGTTTTGAAATTTAGAAAGTTATAAAAAGTATTTTGACTAGAAGCGAATCCAAACTTCTGAATTTTAAGGTAAATCTAAAAGAAAATTACTGTTTCTTCTATTCTAACCTTTTATATTCTGAATTAATTTGCTAGCAGCTCCTTTATAATGATTTTGAATTATTAAATAAGTTTTAATTGCAAAATGATCGAGAAAAGAGAAAAATACTTTTTAATGAATTAAAATAATTCAATTAGTAGTTAAGGTAAATTAATTTTTGCTATCGGTTATCTTCTGTGGAATAAACTCATCTATTCTTGTCAGTACCGTTCAAGAAAAACTTTCGTATTACAAAGATATAAGCGTTTAATCAATACCCAAGATATTGAGGGTTAAGTATTTTTTTTTTTTTTTTGAAGAAATTTTCAAACAATTTTCGAATATTTCTATCATTATCGAAGAATAAATGTGAGAGTAAAATGCGTATTATATTTTTATTATTTTATTAAAGATTATTATTATTCTAAATATGCTCTAAACATTTATAAGAATAGCAAAAATAGTTATTGATAATGATAGAATATAGAATTGGTCATTGGTCATCACCAAACTAAAGTACATAGTCTAAGCGTTGAGCATTAGGATCGTCAATAAAGAATTATACATTATGATTATTTTAGTACTGACTTCTACAGATTTAAAATATCTTAAGGAATGTATGTAAATTGTACTTAACATTATTACTTAACATTTGGTAGCTGGTTAATATTATTGGCTCTAGGATTTTGGTATGAAATATATAGGACTGAAATGAAATGAAAATTTTTAGAATATAGTATCGTAGTATCTTTGGATGAATATATAATAAATTACTGCAAGCATTTCTTAAAGTTAGGGATCCCTATTTTAATAACTAATATGTTAATATTATTTATAGTCATCTGTTTTAATTTGAAATTCAGATAATGCAGAATTTTCTTTTTGAGTTATTTTCAGTTGTTTTCATTATAACTAAATTAATATTAAAAACTATTAAATCATAACATTTATAACTTTCGATATAAATAAAACAAAATTAGATCTAAAATGTGAACATTCGTTATTAGAAACCACCCTTCATAGTTTCCTTGATTAATATGAAATATATATATATATCGCTTTTTTTTTTAAATTAAATGCTTGCAAATCCTACATGTCTGCATTGCTGGGTTTTCTGTTTGTGTGTATATTTCTTTTAAATAATTTTCATTTGTTCAAGTTATGCAAAAAATTAATTCATTAGTTCCCGTTTATGTTCAGTTAGATTTTTTATTAATTATTATATCCTTGTATTCTTTATATGTTAAAAAAAATGAATACTAAGTAAAATTGATTTGCTCGCCCTCCTTCAACATTTTCATGCACTTTTTTTGTGATTCGTGCGCTGTGTTATTTATTTATTAGCCAAAAACAATAAAAAGTTCTAACCAATTCTTCTGACTAGTTAAGTTGTGCAGCCAAGAAATGAAATAATCAGATCTGGTCTTAATTTTGAATACGTTTTGGATCTCTGCCATAATGTCAATACCCTTATGCCAGGAATTTTCGCAATAAACTGAAGTTTGTGGAACTCGGTTCAGCGTTTGTTCTATCGAATTAAGTTGTGTCACAGAAATTGTTATTATTTTTTAATTAATTTTAATTATTTGTTAAATTAATTGCAATTATTTAGCTGTTTTATGAGTTGAATTTCTTTATTATTATTTGTATGATTTCTTTCTTGTTGGTTGCTAGTTAAGTCAGAATTTTAACTAATTTTAAAATTAACCTAGTTATTTAGTAATTAACCTTTAAAAAATATAGGTCATTTTATTGTTTTCTTTCTAACTATCATCAAGTTTAAAATGTTGTTAATGAAAGAATTCAGTAGTTAAATCCGATTCCCTTGTTAAAAGTATGTCATTTCGTCTGTGCTGGTTTTACGCCATTGTGGAGGAAAAAGACTATTTTTCAAGACACAGTCTTTTAATAATTTACTTCATTACCTTTCATATCACAATATATTATTGTTCTTCTCTATCATAAATGTAGTTCTATGTTGAATTTTATTTTCAATCTGTCGAAAAAGCGATGCTCAGATTATGAATTCGACTTTCGGGGAATCACATGCTAGGGACAGAAAAGGTTTCCGAAGGTTCGCGCTATATTTTCATTAAAAAACGCTAGATTTACGCCAAAGATTAATATTTTGTAATTTTTATTCATCCGTCCGATGCAGTGCATTCACTGTCTTACCCAAGGTCCATAATTCTATGGGGGGGGGGGATATTTACTACGTGTTATTTTTGAAAATAATACCGCTTTAGTTAAAACTATATTCTTGTAATAAATATTTTTAATTCCTGCCATCGTTACACTCATCACTTTTATTAGCGCATTTACTCCTAGACTGTTAAAATACCTTTCAGAGCAAACCGATATATTTTTTTAATAACTCACTCCTCCGGTGTTTCGATTAATCGTCCTTTTTTAATAGCTGAAAAAGGCAACATCGCACGGGCGGGCGGAGTGTGTGTCATCGTTATTTCTTTCTTGCTTCTCTACCGAAACGGCGTGTGTTCGACCAACCGGTTCGCTTCGGAACCATTAATTTTTATTCTTTTTATTTGCCCTTCACCCACTGAAGCTGTCACTACTTCAGCGTTAGCCGATCAAGTCAGTCGGTGAGCTAGCTCTGCGCTGCACAACGGTTCTGTTTGTACGGCGTTCTGGAGGAGGAAAACATGAAAATTCATTTCAAAGACAATGGTGAAGCCGCCAGTTCGGACGGAGGTAGGTTTATGGAATTGAATTGGATTGTATTTCGGGAAGTAGCTTAACGGAGATATCTTAAGTGGGCAGATGGGGTTGTATTTTGTAGTGATTGACGGATTGATGTATTCATTTGAAAGGTTTTATTCTTTTCAACGGAAGTCTGTATAAATTTTCCTTTCTTTAAAAAGAAAGAAATATTGCTTTTTTTTTTATCACATATTATAGTTTTTCCAACATTAATGTTTGTTGAAGTAAAAAAAAAAAATCAAAGTGTTGCATTTATAGAAATAAATGTAGAAATTTTTTCTACTTCTTCTTCTTCTTCTTTTTTTTTTTTTTTTTTTTTTGTTTATTATTGCTCTATTAATACATTGAAAGCAAAATGTTATATATCTAGTACATCTAATATATTAAAATGAATTATTTGTTTGTATTTTGTACTGTCCATCCATTGGCGATAAAACTTTGCCAACGTATTGCTGGCAATTACGCTAAGGTTATAGGTATAGTACTCTTCTAATATATAAAAATGAATTTTTGTTTGGTTATATTTTATGCGCTACCGTACTATTCATCCGATTGCGATAAAATGTACCAATTTATAGCTTGCACTTGCGAGAAGGCATAGTACAATTATTATATCTAATATATAGAAATGAATGTTCGTTGATTCGTATTTTATGCGCTGCCATACTTTTCATGTGATGGCGATAAAGCTGTGGCAACTTATTGCTTTGAACTTAGAAAATCCAAGTTTTTCACATGGCCAGTTGTATGTTAAATGCTCACGAGTAGGACAGCCCCGAAACTTGTTTTTGCTGAAGACGGAAAAACAAAAAATATTGTCTACTCTAAAGTATACTTGAATAATAAAGTCAAAAAAATGGAATAAATATTATTTGTATTTCTCCTTTATATATCATTCAATTTCATTGAAAGTATTCATTGTCGTCAAGGAAATAAATATCATTCTTTATTTCATTCCTCATTAAACAAAATAGCTCTTTCAAATTCTAAACTATATTTCCAAAATTATGTCTTCTGCGGCTGCAATGCGCCGGGTACCAGCTAGTTAAGAATATTTCATAGTTGGGCTGTAAAACTTATTTTATATACATTAATTCAGATTTTATTAGGTTATTAATTGCATGTTATTCTTTTATATTTATTGTTCCATTAATACACTGAAAGCGAAACGTTATATATTAAGAATATTTTATAGTTGAGCTGTAAAACGTATTTTATATGCACTAATTCAGATTTTAATCAGATTTAATTAAAGGTCAGAAAATGTTAGTCGACTCTCTACTTTCTCGTTGTTAGATCTTTAAGTAGGCAGAAAATTGTGCCTGAATTAATTTAATATTCTATACACCCATTGGAACGTAAAATGATTCATATAAAATGCTGAATATATTCCATAGCTCAGTTGCTTAACAGTTAGCGGAAATGTTTATGATAATATTGACTATTCCAATTACTTCATTGTTTGTACTTGTTTATGGATTGTTTCTTTCTTAAAAATGTACCGCCTTTGAAAAACAAGGCAATTCATTCTTTCTTCTTAATCGCTCGTTTAGTAGGATTAAGAACTAGCTGAATCTCAATGCGTTAAACTTCTTATACTGAAAAACGGTAATTTTACTACAAGGTCATTTGAAAAGAAAGTTGATAATGCTGAGATATTTTTCATTGTAAAAAAAATACTTTTTTTTTTTCTATTAGTTTTTTTCTCCCTTTCTTTGATTCTCTAAAATTATGAAATGTTTTTCTCATATTCAAAGTTCCTTCTAATGAGGTTCTTTGTATGTATGCTGTCTTATAGTTGCCAGAAGTGGTAGCATAAGATTTAAATGAAAATTTAAAAAAAAATCTTTGTATTTGAACATTTGTTTAAAATATTTGGACTCGATGACTCTCTTATCAAACCCCTCCTCCCCGCAAAAATACGATTCCATCTTTAAATCCAAAACCGACAGCACACAAATTTTAGATTGTTCTCATTTTCCTAATTGGCTCGCTTTTTCAGTTTCGTAAATGAAAAATCCTAAAAGAAAGTACTGGAGTACCTCGAGGTTTTGACGAACTTCTTTGAGTTCAAAAATCACACTTTTGGAATGATGCCTGTCTTTGAATGTGATAATTCAAAAACGCTTTGAGCTAACTGAATAATATTTGGAATGTGGTTTTTACACCATAATTGTAGAATTATATTAAATTTTGATCATACACATAAAAATTATCTGTCTATCCTAGCAAAAGAGAACATGATAGCTACAAAATGCATAGATCACAATGCAATGTAATGTCCATCGTTACCAGATATTTTTGTCTCTTGATCTGGACAGAAGACATTACAATTGTCTCTGAGACCAGAAACAATAATGATTTTTAAATTATATCGTGAGAGGAATTCTTTTGTTTAAATTAATAAATGTAATATTGAAATGTATATATTTTTATGAATATGTAGAAAGATTGTTTTATTGATATTTGCGTAGAAATTTTGTTAATCAGCGTTAATTTTAGAAAGTATCCATGTGCTATTTCTCGTGGAATAGAAGCAACATATTTCCTAAGAATTAAATAGAGAAAATTCAATACTTTTGAAAAAAAATACGTTTAAATTAGTTAATTTTCTAATTATTTTGAAATTTCAAAAATATTTTCTGTTTTTTGATAATTTTCTAGTTAATAATTTTTGAAAAAATATTTTTTAAATAAGTTTACCCGTTTTAAGTGAACATAGAAAAATTGTTTGAATCTACTAGAGAGTGAATCTAATAGCTTCAAACAATTTTTCTATGTTTTTCTCAAAACCCGATATTTTCCTTAATCTGGTTTGCAAAATGTGGTGACTAACTATTACTGGTTTAAGAAAAATGAGAAACCAAGGGCATCCGATGTGACCTCTCTCCTATTTACTAAGCATTACTTTCCGTTGCGAAACAACATTCCTTACTCACTGTTTCATCTTTAAGAGAAGTTGGAAAAAAAAAGAAGAAAAAAATCCCATTCAAAGTTGTTGAAGCCATGGAAAGTGGACTGAATCACATTTCCCGAAATGGAACAAATGGTTTCAACATGGTTTTTTTGTGTGTGTTTGCGTGCTTTTTTTTTTTTTTTTTTTACTATTATTTATTGTGTTGAATTTTGAAGCATCTAGCTTAGGTTTATTTTGTAAATATAAAACAGAATAATCAAAAGAGTTTTGAGCAATTATATAGGGCCTACTTGTGTAACCAGTGTTTGTATTAAAAATTAGTACTCAAGTTGTACTGATTGTTATTAATATTCTATGTATCTTATCAATAATTTAATTTTGATATGAAAGTTTGAATTCATATTGAATATTTAGCTGGATTCTGATGATTTTGTCCATATATTCATCTAATTATTTGAAATGATTTTTTTAAATTCTTAAATCATTTTGTTTCAATTACAAGATTTTGGAATATAATTATATATTTTTTCTTTGAAAAAAGTGTATTTATATATCGGTTATCTAAATATAAAAATCTCAGTGACGGTTTAATTTTTTTATATCTCCATCCCTTCCAACCCCTTTCTCACTACCAAAAATGTCCATGGTATTTGAGTTGATGATACCGTCACTAATTGCTTTTAACTTTTTGATCCAGATTTCTTAAAAATAAATGTTTGTAGAGAAATATTGGCCGAAATTCCAGTGGGAATGGTCTTCCTAAAACGTTCCTAATAAAGGTGAAGAAACGCTTTCAGTTTCCTTCCCAGAAAACGCTTTGCATGATATTGGCGTACCATAATTACGAAATATTAACTTTTTTCGGGAATTTAGCATCTTTGCTTAATCCATCGTGCGATCTTTGGCGACTATTTCTTGACATGTGATTAATAGTATAAGAAAATCAAATTTCTCTTTTAGACGTGTTTTTCCCCATTAGACTGAAACAGAAATGTGACGCAGAACTACACTTGTAGTCATAAAATCATATATCAAATTTAATATATTTAAATCATAGCGTTTTTGAGTTATCGCGTTTACATGTTTCCGAAGGTACAAACCGACAGCTGGTCAGCTCCTTCTTCTATTGGAAAGCCGAACGGACAAACTCCCTCCGAACTCATTTTGTTCAAAACTTGAAAGAAATCTACATATTTAATGTAAAGGCCGTATACTAAAACTTCATCTGTCGAGCCTAAAACTTCTTTGAGTTGTCTTCGTCACAGACCAACAGACATTTTCCAAAATGTGTTTTTCCAACTCGGGAGGTCTAAAACGTGGAAATTCGTCAAAATCTCAAGTTCTTTTTTTTTTTTTTTTTTTTTTTTTTTTTCCTCTGATGTTTACTATATTTTCACTATACTTCGTATGCGAGTAATTCAAATTCAAGAAATTATTAACGATTCTAAAAATAATCTAAAACTTTTGTTTAGTTGTTTCCTTTTGTAAAAATTTTAATCCTATATCTAATATGTATCATTTTCAGATTTTGCATTTAAAAAGATCATTAAAAATGAAATTATAATGCATATTATCAGATTTCGTCTTTAATATTCATTAATTTTTTTATTTATGCATTTATTTTCTTCAATGTATGAAAACGTGTGTAAGAGCCAGAGAGTAGTAGGCTAAAGTCCGAAATCCTCAAAAGGTTTGTCTTGTATATACACTTAATGCGCTTTTAATCTGTTGTAGTGAAAGATTTTGTTGTTGCTGTAGTTTAGAAATTTGGATAGGAGATGGTAATTCAGTTTTCTGCTTTCCTCTAAAATACGAAATTCGTCCTTAAACCGCTATTGTAAAGCTCCAAAACAAAATGTTATTCCAACCAAACAAAGTGCATTAAAGCTGCGATAATTTTTTTTATTATTTATGCATATCAGCAAGATTTTCTAACATGGTATTAAAAAACCTATTATAAAAATTTTATAAATTTTTTTTTAAGAGGCTGATGCAAAAATATCTAAATATATTTCGTTTATAAATAGAAAAAAATTAATTCTGATAAATTTTTTTGAAAACTAAATTTCTGACACTAATTAATATTGTTTCCTTATATTTTAATTGAATATAATTAGTAGTTTTTTTAGTAATATTTTCTTATAAAAACATTTTGTCGTCCATAAACTTGAACAAATTTCACTTTCGTCGTTTGTAAGTAAAGAACTTAAAGCATGCTTTCGGTCACGCTCGATTTAAGCTGTGTCGGTGGAAATCAAAAATGTCTTGGATGTTCTCTTTAACAAGCAATTTAAAATTCCTCTGGAAAAGCGTTCAACGATCCCAGGGTATCTCTGATAGATTCCAAGGAATGTCATTCTGGTCACGTTTAATTGCGTCGCTTTGTTTTCAAAAAAAAGACGGGACTTCCTCTTCTTCATGCCTCTTCATGAGTTCTCTGAAAAAATAAATTTCTGTCCCGTATAGGTTGACATGGAGCTGTAAAAAATGTGTTTGCTGTTGAGTCTGAACTTTCGACTTTTTCCGGATGAACTTGACTTAGATAACATAAATTGGCGAAGGCTTGGTCTTTTTTTTTCTGTCCAGTTTTAAGTAGATTCCTTGTAGGAAGACTATTTATTGCAACAGCTCTCATGGTATAACTTCAGGAAACTAGAGTAATTTTGATTGGATTTTAACTTTAATGGAATGTGTTCTAATGAGAATAAAAATATTTGGGGGACTTTTTTGGTTTCATTCCACCATAACTTCTTTATAGTTGATTGTATAAAAATAAATCAGATTATGCGAATCAACGTCTCTTTAAGACGAGCAACTTTTGTACTAAAAAGCTCTCGGTAATTGCAATTGTTTAGAATGTAGGAGGCTGGGAAATGATTTTTGGCATTAGAAAATTTCAAAAATTGCATGCGTTTTAGTTCTTTTGTGCGTATTTTGTCGTATTTATTTAAATGTGGCGATACAGATCATGTTAAATATTTATTTTACATTAAACGCTGAAGTATGCAATATTTCATTGTTTTTGCCAAAGGGTAGAAAGGAATTTGAATGCATTAACTTAGATGATGAGGAAGGTGCCTTTCTTTCCAACTTACCGAGAGGAATTATTTTAAATAAAATTATGTGTCTTTTTTTTTTTCTTCTTTTTTCTGTAAATAATTTGAATTTTAGCTTTTCCATTTCTGTCTAAGTGGAAATAAGCGGATTTCCCTTGTGTATTTTCTCGGTTGTTAGCTGTTGTAGACTCCTCGTTCGTATTAGAAGATTACGATCTCGTGATTCGTTTGCTCCGAAGATCTAACCATTTATATTGGTATTGAACATTTTCACGTCAGTGGGACGTGCAGTTGTAAGAAATTTAGACTGGATTAGATAGAGAGTGGAGATTGAAACAAATAAAAGTTCTGGTTCATGCATCATCTTTATCATGTAGTAATGATTCAAAATTACGATGACTGTTCCAAATAAACTTCGGAATAAGATATAAGTAAATCCATAAATTAATAGAAATTATATGATTCCGTTCTTAAAGTTCGCAATTGATTGAATATATGGCAAGACATAAAGTGGGCTACAATTGATTCTGCGGTCAATTGGCGTTGATTAATTAAATCAAACAGTGTGGCAACCATGCCTTCGCTAGTGACATTCTGCCAATTCAAGTCTTAACTCCTTTGGAAATCCGTTTTGCTCAGATCATATTTATTTTGATCAGGACTCAAACATAAAAATTTCAGCATTATTGGAAGGTTTTGAAATAAAGTATTTGTTCAAGTAGAAACTTTTGTCATCTGACTACAATTAAAAATTGTAAACTAAATAAATCTATTTGTCAAGTTCCCAAATGGTAATTTAATCCAGCAAATCAACTTTATCGGCTAATTTTAATTAACTTTTAATGCTAGACCTTCTACAAATTATAAAACGCTAGAACGCCTGTTTTCTTTGGTAGATTTAAATGCTCGACATAAAAAAATGGTAAATAAAACGATATGATAGTACTGGCCGATTTAATTCATTTCTGTGAAAGACAGCAATTACCAATATGAATTTTTATGAAAAACAGTAAATCATAATACGTTGAAATTTGATTGCATGATGCGAAAGAAATTCTTGATCATACAGTAAAAATAGTTTTTATAATTCTGTCGGTAAACTTATCTTGAGAACCCAGTTTTTTTCCTCCTCCGTGTTTTAATTTTATTTTCGAAATCAAAATAATTTGAATTATTGACTGAAATTAGCATGTTAAAATTGCTATTACATTCAGCTGTGTAAAGTTACGAGAAAAAATGTCTTGGTTCGGAAGCTATTTTGTAAAATAATATTAAGGTGTACGTATAGAAACTTCGAAAATCGTTCAAAATATGCGAATATTTTTTTTTATTGCTTCAAAATGTTCTCTGATCCTTTAGCTTTCAAACGATACCAAGATGTTATCAACATTCGGAATATTTCTCGAATTATAATTATTTTTCTTGAGGTGCTTTCACTAAAAACTCTAGTTTCGGTTTTTTTTTACTCATTTTATGAAGAATGTTGCTATTTCCCCACTATATTGCTTTATTCAAACAATCATAACTCAACAAGAAATAAACCAAATACAATTATTTATACATCAAAATAATCTGTATGAACGGTGGTTGTTTTCTGCCTCAATCAAAGTTATATTTATAGAAATAAATTTTTAATAGCTATTTAAAAGTTAAAATTACAGAAAGATCTCGCTTTTTCTATTTATTGTTGATGAAAAAATTATTTAAAAAAACTATATATTTTTATAACGTGATTGAGTCAGACAACATGAAGATTAATATTAGGCGTAATTTCCAACTAGAACTGTGTGTCTGTACAAATTAGAATTTAAGATATATTTCGAAAAATATGCTAATTAGCTCATTAAATATTATTTAATTGATTAATAATTAGTGTAATATGGTTTTTCTCACTAAAATGATTTTAAACATATATTAATGACCTACTGTGAAGAAACTGGATTTTTAAAGTTAAAATTTAAAAAAAAAAATCTTCTAGTGTGTACTTATACCTTAAGTCATTTAATATACTCTGTTATATTTAAAACATATTATTATAAATTATTAAAAAATTTTATATTTAAAATATAAAAATTGCCATCTCAACTACTCTCTCCAGTTATTTACAACATATAAGCAAATATATTATGTTTGGCTCTATCTCTATAAAAAAATTTAATCGAAATTTCAAGTAATCAAAATAGAAACGAGCAGAAAAAGATATAAAATTTGTTTAAAATTCTTGTATATGTTCCAAAATTCGTCAAAGATCTGAAAATAATTATAAATTATTTCCAGTGTGAGTAATTTTCATTTTATACTTTTTTTCTTCAATTTGTAGTTATTTTTTTTTATAGTCAGTTAATTTTTCATGATATGAATTCATATATTCTATTATGTCATTAAAGAATGCATAAACTACTATGCTTACCAGTTAGTTATTCACTATGTGTGAAGATGTAGTTTACAAATTTCTAGTAAAATTGCATTAGCTTTTACATTATAAAATTCTTTTCTTTGTATTTCTTTCATATGCTGTGTAACAATGAGTAATTAATACATATGCAACTATTAGTTACTCTTCAAGGCATGAATACATTTATGTATTAATAATTAATAAGTATCCATTTATCTGTCTGCTTTTAAAACAATTATTTTAATTGTTTATGATGCATAATATGGTTCATTCAAATTAATTTCAAAACTAATTATCTCAAAACTGATGAATCCTTCGCAGGTAATGTAATTATTTGAGCATTTGTTTAATTAAATGTGGGTCAAATTAGGCTTACACATTTGCTATCCGACATTATTAAACATGGTTTCTGAAAAGCGAATGCAATACTTAGAATAGATATACATAAATGATCTTCCTTATTCATATTTTATTCTAGCTATATTTAATTGGAATAAGCTGAAAGCTGCATTTTAATTCGAATGTGAAGATGCTATAATTGAGTAAGAAAAACCTGTGTGCGCTAGGAATTTGAATTTGTCCTTTGAAGCTTTTCTTGCTTGTGGTATTCATGATTTGTCCCATCGTTAACTATTTTTATTTTTGGATTGCATAATTTTTTTTTTCTAAAATCATTTCTCTCTTTTTTTATGTTACAAACATTTCTGTTTGATGTCTCAACATTGTTTGTTTTTAATTAATTTGTTTATAGCAACATCAATAATCTGAAAATATTTTAAATTGATATAAATAGAAAATCAGATTACATTAATTTACATTAATGTTGAAGATAATGCAGGCTGACACAGTATGTCAATTACATCTTAATAGGATTTTAATTACCTTATATGTAGGAATTGCAATATCTGACCAAAATTTCAATACCGGTACTCGGTATTTTTTAGATCTTGATACCGGTTTTAATACCGGTAGTAGAAATTTTAAAAAAAGAAAGAAAACACAGATGTTTCTTTGTTTTAATTGCCAGTTTTATTAGAGAGTGTAAATATCACAAAAAATAATTTCCAACTTATAAATTATAAAAGAATCACAAAAAAGTAAAGGAACATCTTATTTATTTAAATCACAAAAAAGTGTAAATATCACTATTCAGTCTGGTACTACTACAAATTTTTGAAATGTGATCTTTAAAAAACATAATGCATCAATTGTACAGTCATTAAGCATGGAACGTAATTTTGTACAAAAATTACAAGCTGTCGAAAACGCTCTTTCGGCATCTACGCTAGTGGGTGGTACTGTTAGCAATGCGCGATAAACTTTTTCCAAGTATTTACCTCTAAATCCCTCATCTTCAAATAAATCGATTTCTCGTCGGATAGTTTGGATATAATTAATTTTTGTATTGTATATTGATTTGTTGATTTTTTTTTTTTATTTATCACTAATTCTAAATTTTGTTCAGGAGACAATTTCTTTTCACTATCAACATTAGTGTCATAATCTTCGATAACTGTACCGAATTCTTCTGAATGTGGATAGGTTTGTGGGTAAAAAATTTTAAGAAAATATTTTATAAACTTGATCAGATTTAAATTGGTTAGTCTCTTTTCTTCTTTTTCATTTTCATTTTTAAATCGTTATAATGATGTAAATACCGTAAGACATTTTCTATTTCGGTATGCCCTTCTTCTGTGAGATTTTTCAATCTAATATATAATTTTTCAGATAGTGATGTGTGCTGTTCTTTCAGTTACTGCAACATGGAATTTATTGTTGTATTAGCTGTTAATGAATTAGAATCTCTCTGACATAATTCCTCAATAGTCAGTTTTATTGGAAGTAGAGCTGATGCAGTTCTGGATATTAAGTCGAATTCACTATCTGAAAAATTAATTTACAGGTTTAAGTCGATTATTGCTTTTTGGATTGGATTTCTCAGTTTCAAAAATCGTTCCATCGTTAGGAGTAAATTGTTCGAAAGTGTTTTAGAATTTAATATTAACATATATTCTGTTTTATACTCAGTTAGTATACATTTTTGTAATATGGCATTTTTTGTAGGGTAACGGTTAAAATATCTTAACAATTTTTCGAACTTTATAAATTATAGTAAGCAATTCTTGATGAGTTAATATTTCATCCTCATTAGTAGTATCTTCTTCGTTATTATCTTCATTATCAATATCACTCTCACTCTCTCCAAAGTCGGAATCCGAAGTTTCTGTATCCACAGTATTTGGATTCATCTGTTATTTTTTTTTTTTTGGTATAATACTTCTATTACTCCTAATTGAATTCCATGAGCATAGCACAATTGCTGATTTGCACCAATCAACTTTCCAACTTTTTTCATAACTGTTGCTCCATCAGTCGTTATGGATACAATATCTTTTAGGGATAATCCATGTTTCGCTAATTTAAATTTAAGCACTTCCACACATTTTTCGGCTGGCATACTTCCTGAGACATGTGTAAGTCCTATATTCCATTTTTTTTTCTGAATGTATATTTATATTTAAATAGCGTCTATTTCTTACACTTGTCCATTCATTGAATGTAAATTTTTCACCAGTTACTTTTAATTGTATTAGCTGGTGTTTCAAAGAATTGTGAACACTGCTACTGTAGTTTATAACAGTTCTTATAGTGTTAATCGATGTTGGTAATTTTTTTAACCTTTGGCGGATAGTGATTTTCTTAATTCAGTAGAAGTGCAAAACACTCGAAATAGCAAACCATCTAATGCTGTCATTTTACTTATAATTACATCCAAATTATTTTTTTTTTCAAAATAATCTAAAATCTCTGATGGCTTGGGCTTAGAAACTGTGCTAAAGTTTGTATCTTCATCGCAATTAGATTCTTTCCTCTTTAACAAATTTGTATCATGTTTCGTTTTTAAATGTGTGGGGGGTCCACTTGTACTTCCTCCATTCACTTTAATAACTCTTGAACATTTTTTACATTGTGCCACCATATTCTTTTCATCATATAAATAATGAAACCAAACCGACGTATCAACTGATTTTTTATGTTCTTTAAAGTTATTTTTATTCATTATTATAGGTTATTATTTATGAGTATATATATAATAAATCTGAAAAATATTTTGAACCCAAAAGTATAATATGCAAATACAATGTCACCAACAAACTCACCATTTTAAAAAATATCGAAATATTACACTTTCTTCGCAACTACAACTTTTCACCGATACGAATATCAGGCTACGAATCCTCCGCGTGTGCAGTATCGCTCGGAGCTGTTATGGATAGTTTTGACCCGCCTCCTTTTATCACTTCTCTTAATAGTACGATGCAACTTTGTATTCACAGTCTAATTAATTTCGCCCGTTAGGGAGGCATATAAACAAAAACGTATACTATTTTGCTGTGTTGGCGATCCCTGAACATATAAAGGAGACAATTTAAAAAATTTTTTAGTAAATACCAAAAAAAAAGGTATTTAAACTTGTGTATACCGGTATTACAAAATTTTACAAATGGTTCAAAATACCGGTACTCTATACGGGTATTGCAGTCCCTACTTACATGTACTCTGCTCATTGTGTACATGACCCTTTCTAATAGAGACCAGTCACATGACACCATAGCGCTATTACAAAGTGTAAATATGTAATTCATCTCTTATAAATTTCACTTTTTTATGCATTCCTTAAACTGCACAGTTATGAAACAAATTCCTTTTTCTTTAAATGTCAACGGTGGAAAAAAAAATATCACGTGATATAATTGGTGATGAAGCAATGAAAACGGTTTGAAGTTCAAGGCAACATTGGGATTTATTGTTAGAAATTAAGCAAAAGCAAAAAAATAGAAAAATTGCGCGACTATTAAGTTGGTATTATTAAAAGGATAAATTTTTAAATTTTGAAACTGTGTAAAATTTATTTTTTTGTGATAATATTTTCAGAAGTTACCGCAGTAAAACACCAAAATTTATCTTAATTTTTCATTTAATAAAATTCGAATTAATTTTTTTTAAATCGTTCCGATGCGGATTCTAGTTCATATTATGTACCTAATTTAGGTAGTTGTAGGTCTAGAGTGCCAACATACAGACAGACACATTAATCTTTATTAATATATATATGTATGTAATGATATCTCTAAATCTAATTTAAACCCTAATTAATATCCAAAGTTTTATCTTAATTTAACCTAAATTAACTTAATTCTAAAATATTCTCATATTTCTTGATCTAATTTCACCTTTTTCATTTAATTAATGCTACACGAGCTCTGTAAAACTGCTGAAATCGGCAAGTTCCAACACTCCGAGTAAAGGGATAAAAATCTGTCAAGCTACGGAAATTCTTTTAAAATATACCTATAATTCTCTTTCCTAAATCTGCTAGTGTAAAGAATTCCCTATCAGAATCTAATTGTATAAAAACACTGGGGAAAATATTTTGGTCTTTTTTCGCTGTTCTGCTCTTGTATCTCTTGTGAACGGACGTCAGTTTCGTCATCACTTCTTGTACATAAATTATGCCTCCCGGGATGGAAAAAATCGAATTTATATATATATATATATATATATATATATATATAAACAATTACTTAGAAAGTTGGTTATCAAGTCATTCAGATTGTTGATTAAATGGCTAAGAAATAATTTTGCCGTTAATTGAAACAACGGCTGAACAATGGAGGACGTGTTAATATTTTGGATTCTTTTATTTGAGAGTATTTTAAAACATCTAAGAAATGGTTCATTTTCAAGCGAAGTTGATAAGAAGCTTTTATAAAGTAATAACGCTTGTCTTGGAAAAGAGGTAGAATTACAATCGTTCAGCCTAACAGTCTGAAATCTTTCAAGGAAATAATCAATTCGGTAATGTCGTCAGCAGTCCGAGAATATCATTTCATGCAGCGGAGCAAGGAAGAGTCGATGCTTTCCTTCTGATTGTAATCACGTGTTTATTTCGAGAATGTGCCTATTAGCATATCGTAATCTCAGTCATTAAAATGGAAAATCGTTTAACATTTATTTATTATTAATATCTTGCTTTAGTTCAGTTAAATCATTTCATCTTTTTGAAATAATACATGGTTTATTTTGGAACACTTGTTAATTTTGAATATCTGAATCGGTGCCCTCCTTTCCAAAGGTCAACATAAAATAGCAGGTTTTTAATGGAATCTGGTTTCGAACTCGCCATCCTCAGACCGCTAATGTTTCGGCCTCCGTGATCCAGATAATATGGTAGCCAAATTTATTAGCTTTAATTACTATACTTTAAGACTGCTATCTGTATAAATTTATGTTAACAACGCATGATATTATTTGGATACATTTATACATATTGAATAGCTGCTGACTTCCAAATTCTTACTTTGATTAAAATTCTTAATGCTCCGAAATAATTCCGTCACTGAATAATTAACGACCTTGTAATTTGACAACAAGCCACACCAGCGGGAGTGATCACGCCACAACTTTCGCGCACACTCTAATAAACCTGTCGTGTCTGAGAACGCATTGCATAGCCTTGGCGTACAATAGTCCCGAAATATTAACTTTTAGCATGGATTTAGTATTTTTACTGAATGTATTGTGTCATCCTTGGCGAATATTTGGCGATTAATCCTTAGCTTGCGTTAACAGTAGCCAAAAATCAAATTTGTGTTCTAAACACATTTTTGTAGTCAAAAAATCCCAAACTAAATTTCATTTATTTAAGTTACTGCGTTCTTGAGTTATCGCGTTTACATGTTTCTGAAAGTGCAAACCGACAGACAGTTAATCCTTCGTTAGATTTTCTCAAAATTTAATAGGTGTCTATACTATAGATATTAAATCTGTCTACAGAATTTTATTTATCTAGCCCTCGTCTTTTTTGTGATTATCGTGTTAACTTATATTCAAACAGATGAAGAAACGGACTTCCTCTAAATAGATTTTACCTAAAATTTGATAGAAATCAGCAAAATTGACGAAAAGACCTCATACCAAGTTTCAACCGTCTATCTCAAAGCATTTTTGAGTTATCTTTGTCACTGACAGGCAAACATTTTCTAAAAATGTGTTTTTCGATCTCATGGAGGTTTGAAACGTTTGCTAAAATCCCGGGTTGGAATTTCTTGACGATTACTATACTTTCTTTATACTACGTATATGAGAAAGTGACTAGTAAAACGGATCGTTATTCTAACAAATCAAGAAATTCTTATACTTATTTTTTATTCTTCTCATTGATATATAGAATAAATATTTAATTATTATCAATCATTGCCTTCCTACTTGAACTTGCGCTTACATCTTGAAATGTTTTTCTAATCACGTGTTAAAAGTATTGGAAAGATAAATCATTCAGACAGTAACTGATCCAGCTGTACACGTGTTATCGTAAAGCGCTTAGAATAGATAAATGGTTCAGCCTTAATAATTATTTGTTAAGAAATGTGCTCTTTTTACCTTTTCGGATTTGGTTGATATGATCTTTTGCGGAAAAGCCGTGTTCTTATCTCATGTTTTTCTTTTATTTGAAAACTTTTATCATTACTTTTTTTTAAAATTGCTTATGCTGTTAGAATTATTTTTATTTTTCGATATACGAACAATACAGAGAAAGATCGTAAAAAAATTCTGACTCGAGATTTTGAGGCATCTCCACTTTTGAGACTCACTCGAGTTCGAAAAACACAGCTTTGAAATTATGTTTGTCTGTCTTTGAACATGATAACAAAAAACGCTTTCAACTGGATGGATGAAATTTGGCATGTTGTTACATGCCAAATGATAACACCAGATTTGTAGATTTCTATCACATTTTGAGTGGAATCCATTCATCGAATGTCTGTCTGTCTGTCCTTGTAAAGTGAACTATAGCTGTAAAGTTTAAAGAGCTGTATAGTATCTAAAGTATTTATCCGTAGCACATTTTGAACCAAAATCCTCAAGATGTTGACTGTTTGTCTATCATTACTTTCGCATGCATGTAAGCACAATAATCAAAAATGCAATGATTTAGGTAAATGATATTTGATATGTGATCTTGTCTCAAAAGCTGTAGTTCTGTGTCAAAATTTGATTTCTGTCGATCGAAACAAAGACGTCCAAAATGCATATTTGGTTTCCTTTACTATACTTCGAAACGCAAAACGCTGACGTGCGAGGCTGAAAATGAAAATCTAAACACATGGCATTCACGGCTTTTTCGAAGATCCACGATTTATGCAAGAAAAGGAGAAGGGATAACACTTTTATTAGAAAATACGCCAGAAGGTTTCGTAGAGATCACTGCTGCTGATTTTACTTTATATTAATAAGCTTGAATACAGACTTATTTTTTAATATAATAACTAATAACAAAAGTTTTATAATATTTTAACAGAATTGTAAGTTTAAACATGATTAATCGATATTTTTTTTTATGATTTTTACATGAAAATTCTGTATTTAGACTGTTAGGTTGCTAAATTTTATAAAGCTTTAAACACATTGGTCTAAGATGCGTAGAAGTATGTATTATTTTGTCCACTTGGCCTGTATGTACCTGTAATAATTTTGCTGGCGATTTTCTGCTGATTATTAACTAAAGTATTATCACTTGGTAACTATAGAATGAATGCAAATCGATTTTTTAAAAAGAATTTTATATTTTATTGTATTGTCTTTCCTATTAATTGTTGAGAGAACGAATCAGTTCTTTTAACATTATTGTTTTGCTTTAAACAAAGTTGCTTCGCTCACAGAAACTGCTTTAAAAAAAACATAACCATTGTCTTTATTAAGATTGTGGAAATTTGTGTCTTTTGCGAAGTTAGAATTTTTTAATTAGGATATCAAAAAATGCCCTTTACATTCTAGGAATCAGAAATTGTCCTTTTGAGTTAATTCTGTACACAAAGTTTATCAAAATAAATATTAAAAGATCGAATTCTGCTATTTCTCAACTCTTTTGTGTACATTTGGAAATTTCAGGGATTTTGGAAAAGTATTAATTGATAAAATTACTTTCTTAATGTAATTATCTCAAACCTGTATAATAGTGAAAGGCCTGTATAATAGGTTTGTTTCATTAATTTTTTCAAGCAAATCTCAGAAACCAGTTATTCAGCAACAAGGAAGTTGCTGCTTTCTTGCTTTAATTTTTTTCTGTTTTTTTTTTTAATTTATTTTTTATTTTCATCATTTTTCCCAACAAAAGTTAACATTGAAGGAAGAATACTATGTTGCAATATCAAAGATTGCTATTTTATCTCTTGTAAAGGGCATAAAAATTGACTCGATGTTAAGTTCGTATTCAATAAAATGAGGATGTTAGATAGATGAGTGCATTACCTCAACTTCCTATGTTATCTGTAAATCCCGAATGTTGTTTTAGTAACAGTAAATCGGTAATTTAATTATCTTGTTTTTAATAGTTGTGCTTTTTTACTAATTATTTAAATCTTTTCTTGTCCTTTCGGCTGAGTTATTTATTGTTGATTTACCATTCTTTTTTTTTTTTTTTTTTTTTTTTTTTTGCATATGAACGAAAAGAAACAAAAATTTGATAATTAATATTTAAGTAAAACTATTCATATTATATAGGGTTTATGATTATTAATATTCTTTTACTTGTTCCTGTAATTTCGGCTTGTCCTCAAAATATTTTAACCATCTTGGAATTTACGAATATGCTTGAGTTTTAACTAAAATTATAATTCAAACTGAAAATTGTTACTCTTGACGAATAAACTCATCATAATGCAAAATGTTGTACTTTTTCCATGACGAGTGTACTCGTCAGAAACAGTTAGCTGGTTAAATATAACTTCAAATGCATGAATCCATCAAATTGCCAAAACATTCAAATAATGTTATTTTAATTGTCTTATATATATACTCTGTTCATTGCGTATATTAACTTCTCAGATTTGAATTTTATTATTCTTGAGGTCGATTAATTTTCTTTTATATGATAACGCTAAAATACTTTTAATTTCTTTAATTAATTTTTAATTAAAATCTGTATACTTTATTGTTTAATTTCCTTACTTCTTTTGCTTCTCAATGTTTATATTGGCAAAATTCGTCATTTTATAAAATTTAGTCTCCCTTTTTTTTTATCCCAAGTCTGTGTTATATATTGTTACTTAAGAAGGGGGAAATACATAAGTATCCAATTATTTATTGACTTCATTTCTTTGTATCGATTAATCATAAAAAAATGCGAAATTAATATTTAAAAAAATCGTAAGTACTATAGCAAATTGATCTGGTAGTATCTCAACACTAAATATATATATATAGAGAGAGAGAGAGAGAGAGATGTCTCTGTAAGATAATAATATTAGTGCTGCATTATAAATCTATTGTTTTTCCTGAATTCGTGTAATTTAAAATAATTTAATCCATTCAAAAAATTTTCCTCTTCGATTCTACGCCATTTTTCCTCCAGACAGACTTCGGTCGATTCCGAAAGCGAAACTGGCCAGGCCTAATTTAGGATGACCGGCGTGTTTTATCGAGGCCATTTCTCTTTTCAACTTTCCCTTCCTTTTTCGCCCTAATCTTTAAGGCTATCGCAGCCTAGCCAGGTGAACGGACTCCTGCATCCGAGACAAAAAAAAAAAAAAAATGTTCCCTTTAGTGAGATAAATGTTCTTAGTTCATTACCAGCAATATGCGAGAGGTTGTTGAGCGAGATCTTAATAAGGACAGGAGAATATCAGACAGTTTTCTTTTTATTTAAAAATCCCTCTGTTTTAAAATAAGTATATCTTTCCCTTTAATTTCGTGTGAATGTTATCTTTTATTTTTATTTTATTTGTCTAATTGCAATTTGTGATGAAGCTGATATTGCACGAAAGAATGATGGACTGTATTATCTCATTCCACGCCTTTTTTAAATTGTTGTTGATAGAAAATTATGTAAAACTTGGTGGGATATTTATCTGCTTGTTATTGTTTTTAATAATATTTGTCTTTAATTAGTTAATAAACTATTTCATTATCTTCATTTCCTCTAGGCTGCTTTTAACAGTTATGATACGTAATAATCTGACATTATATTAAGAATTTAGCAAAAATTCTGGCTAGTTTTGTTTATTTAAAAAGTTTGTTTTTGTTATGTTAATATTTTATATGCTTTCGCATGCAATGCTATTTTTAAAATCTGTTTCAGCAGACATCATTTTGCAGACATCTTTTTTTATCAATAAACTTAAAAATCTGTGCTGTCTGCATGTTTGTTTCCTTTGTTTCAGTCCTGATTTTGAATATTAAGCAGCCATGCAATGTTTTAACCTGTTAACTTATTCTGAAGAAAAAGTAATTATTTATTTATTTGCAAGATATTTGTTGATATGTAATAAATTAAATGAACGCATATACATATAGCGTAATATAACGCTTCCATAAATAAAGATGGAGTTTCCGTTATTCATACTGCTTAATATTGCATTTCAGAATTTTAAATCATATTTCAATGCATTGTATTACGAATTCATGTGATAAAGATAACACGGATCCACTATTATTATCCGTCGCTATAATAAACGAAGTGATTAAAAATTAAATTATTTCTATTTAAATAATTACAGAGGATGTTAAGACCGATCATGATGCAAATTCCAAACTTTGACGATACGCATATCAAATTACAGAGAAAGTAGCGATAAATAATAATGATAAAAAGCACAAAAGAAACGAAATTTTAAAAAAGAAGAAGGAAATTACGAATTAACATCTCTGAAAGTGACAAGTTTTACTTTAAAACTTTATTTTATCTGCATTAATTTAATTGACGTATTGATGTTATACAATTGTTAATATTTATCGCATTCTCCTACAGTTACAATCCATTGTATGTTTAACAGCATTCAAAGAATTATTATACGATGGTTGAATTGTGTTTGCACTTATGACATTTACCTATTAACCCCTGTCGTTCTTGCGTTATTCATTTATCCTACAATTCGAAATGCATAGTGTACCACCACGAGTTAGAGTTCTTATTATTGCTGATTTTATTCTACAATATTCTGAATAAAATTATATTTATACTTATGCTAATGTGTAGGACGACCTTCGGAATATGTCGGTGAGGATGCAGGTAGAAATTCTTGCTTTATGAATATTATCGTCAATGGTTTCTGCTATGGTGTTAATCTTTAGACTACCAGTGGGATACATAGTCCCATGAAATAAAATATAACATTAATGAGACGTTCCAATTCTAAACTCAATTGATGTTAACACATTGATTCAGAGCTTAGTTTGAAGCTGTGGAAAAAAAGAACCAGAACTGTATGTACATTAGTCAAATTCGACTTTGCAAATTATGCTTTATACTGAAATAAGTACGTAAAATAATTTTTAGGCATTCTATGTGAGTTATAGTAAAAATTAAATGTTTCTAATATATTCGCTCTTTTTTTAATCTTATATATAATATTAGTGAAATGTAATGGCCTCACCTAATAGTCTCAGTGGGGCACCCCTTTAAATTCCTCTTGCCTCATAATATGACAATGACCAAGGAAGATTTTTTAAAAATAATTTTTAAAAACTTTAAAAAATATTGATTTAAAAAGATTTTCAGGGAAAGAACTATGACCAAAAAAAAATCTTATCTAATCTTTTTCTAAAAATGTTAAATGATCATGTTTGGCATTGAACATAATTTATTGCGATTTAAATGAAATTTTAATAGATATCTAATAGTGAAATTAACCGCTCGAAGATTTTTAACTTCAGATTTTTTTAATTGCATTCATATTGAATTAAACTAGATCTTCTCAACCGAAACTCGGCTTTTTATTTCCTCGAATATCCCTATCTAGTTTTTTTTCTGTCTTTAATTTATTATAAATATTCCATTTCTCCCCATAGTATCTATGTTTCAATACACTTTTTTATGCTAAGTTTCTGAAATAATGATGAAAACTGAATCGGAATAATTTATAATGTTCCCTTAGCCTATTTTTGAGATAGTTGTCTATTAAATTTATAGCGCTGAAACAATACATTTTCCGAATTAATAAAAAAAATCAATTAAAAAAGTGGAAATTCCAATTTTGTTTTCATATTTGATGCTGGTCAACTTCTTTGAACTCTTTTCTTTTGATCAAATCATAGAGCTGAGGATCAAACCGTTTACCGGGAATCTGAAAAACCATCCATCATTTTTCAATCTGTGCATCCGCTTTAGTTTTCGCCATCTTTCTACTTAAATGCCGCGAAAGGAGAGAGAAGGTTGGAAAAAAAAATGCTGCAAGATTGATGTTTGCCATCTGGTAACCATTATCTACTTATTTCTATTACGTCAGTCAGCATTCAAATTGACCATATGGCGTGATTACACCAGTTGGCGTGTTATTCCACGACGTTATTCTCGATAGACGTTCGTTCGGGAAATAGTTTTCATTCTTAGTCGTTGTCTTCGGGATCATCAAGTTTGATGCTAAAGACATTTATACAAAGTGGTTCGAATTTTATTGATAAAAAAGAAAAGGTTTATCTAAAATCCACACACAGTATATAAAATAGGGATAGTTTTTCCCGGATTCATATTTATCTTGTGTTAAATAATCACAGAATTCGACTTAAGTAAGCCTCGGGAAATCCCACATGACCTGTTTTCTCATTTGGATTTAAGGCTAAACCATATTTTTTTTTCTAATCAATTTCAATCTCTTGTGAATAATGTATTATAGCACATAATATACATAAAATTAACAGCAAACGATAATTACTTTCTTCAAATATATTTAAAATACAGACGATAAATTTTTAGTTCTTGCCGACTAATACAAACTTTTGCTATTGGCTTAAAAACTTCAACGTTGTTCAATGATATAAATTTTATAAAAAGCCTATATTTGTACAATATTTTTATAATATTTGTTACTTTAATATTATCCAATTTGCAATAAATACTGAATTGTGCGATAGCAATGAAATCATATATAGTTGCTTCAATCTTTGATATTTCATTACTTTTGTCTAAGGATTATAAGGAATTAGAAGTGCTAGCATGTAAATTGGAACTCATAAAGTTTAGTGTTTTATTGTGTAACTAGCCGCCTTTGGCGACCAGCCGGTTCGCCAGTATTACCGCTCGCTACAATTTTCAATTAAATATTTTAAATAACTGGTCTCTTAACAGATTCTCAAACAAAGCATTTTTAATCTTTAAATTTTGATAGTCATACCAAACTTATACTGTTGTTTAGATCGTTTCGTTCAATTTACTATATATATTTTGCTAATTTGTTGTCATTTCCGGTAAAACTTCAACTTTCATTTAAAGTGGAAATGATGAAATTGCAATTAATATAAAGATATTTTTTAATAAAACCAGGCATTTTATTGTATTTATCATCTTTATTTTTATTTATTTATTATTATTATTATTGAATATGAGTATTGCAAACAGAATCGCTCGGTATATAAGTCTTATGTGAACTACAAAATATTTTTCATAATTTATGTAATATCTCAAACAATAATTCAACAAAAATTTCTCATATTCAGCATAAAATTCAGTTTTTAGTTTTGCTTTCAAAAAGATTGAAATGAAATCAATAATAATATTTTGTTCCGGCCTATAAATATATTTCAAAAATTATGAAGCCTAAATTTAATGCGGTAAGGTATCATTCTGAGAAATATTCTGGACACACCAAATTTTAAATAAATGAATGAATGTTTCTATCTTCCTCGATCAACTAAGACTTATTTATGAAGTTTTGAATGTTAAAAATTTAGAGAAACTCAACATTTTCATAATCTTAGGCCAATTAATCTTGAGAAACCTGCGCGCTGATTAGCGTATTTTCTTTAAAACTATCGATGGAAAATCTAAAATTATCCTTTTTTTATTCAATAGTGATATTCAAATTTTCATAAATCAGTCAGTTTATTCAAATTTTCATAAATCAGTCAGAATGGATATCCTGTTCATATTAAGCAAAACTTGCCTTAAAATAAAACTGATTCACTGGGTTAATAATATAGAGAGTGTAAAAGATCATAAAATAATTTTTCTTCAGTTTATTTTTTAGAAAAAATAATATTTCATATTTGTTTCATTTCCTACAAACACGTGCCGAAAATTATATTTTTGCAGATTTTATTTCCAAAAAGATTTAATTTATTTTTAATTGAAGCTTGAATCAATGTGATGGCAACACTTTGAAAAAAGCTAATTTTTTCCGAAGAATGCGAAATGTGCTCGTGCAGCTTAAATTTTATTTTTATTTTGTACGAAAAAATTGTTGAAAAATATAGTTAAAATATTTATTTAAAAATTTATTAAAAATAGAAATTTAATTCTAAGGTTAAAACATTGGTATCATTTAATAGATAAATTTTTGATCTTTAACTTGATGCAAAAATCTTTTTTGTGCGGTAATATTTTCGGAAGTTGTAGCAGAAACACGCCAAAATTTCGCTTAATTTTTAAATAAATAAAATTCTAATTAAAAATTCGAAAAAATAACCCCCAGGTGCACATTCCCGGCCTCCAAGGTATACACGTGCCAAATTTGGTAGCTGTAGGTTGAATGGTCTGGCCTGTAGAGCGCCAACACACACACACATTGAGCTTTATTATAAGTATAGATAAAATGAGCATCTTGTGTTGCATTAGTAATTAAAATTAGATGTGGCTGTAATATCTATATTGAAACTTTTAAAATGTATTACAACGTATTTTCCCCCCTTCCAAATTAGATATAGTATTCTGTAATGTAAATGTAAAAAATGTAATTCCTTTGTCTGTATACTCAATCCATTTTTAAATCAGTAAATATCATTTAACATTTAATAATCGCTGTTATGGAAGCAAGATATATAAATAAAATGGGTTCTCGTCTGCATTAACTTTTATTATTACTGAAGTTTGATTTAGTGTTGATATGAATTTTTTTTTTTCTTGAATATAATACTTCAGAGAACTGTGAAATAAAATATGTATTCTGAAATTTTTTTTGTATTTTCAAAGAACATTTAAATTTCAATATATTAAAAAAAAGTGCATTTAAAACCAAGTTCTTTTTCCCACTACCTGCTCAGTTTAGCTTTCATTTTTAATGCTGTTATTTCGTTCCTACAAAACAAAAAGGAACTATTCATTAAGAGAATTTTTGCCTTATTTGGATAATTGTAACTTATCTGTTCAAATAAAATACTAGTATTAATTTGTATCTGCATTAAACATAATTTTAGTATAATTGAGAAATCACTAATAAAAAATAATTTAATTTAAATTTTCTATCTATAATTCTAAATGTTCTGGAAAAAGAAAAAATTCTTTTTTTATATATACAACAATTATAATTACTTCACCCAATCTCTGACTTCATCACTGTTATTTGAGAGCGGCTAGGCCGAAATCTGAGTATTGGGTGCATTTGAGACGTATAAATCAACCATTTCTGTCGGCACTCATCACAATATTGCTTCCCACCAAAGCATTATCGAGATTAAAAATTCAAATAACCCTGCGTTCGTTACTGTAACAACCTTGGATTAAGGATCACGAGGCTTCAGATTGCATTACGTTACTTCATTTTCCACGTAAGGAAAAAAAAAAAAAAGAACACTGGAAGCTTCTTGCTGATTCAGTATTTTAGAAACGTGACCTCACCCTCTACTAAAGCAACATTTTTATAAGTTGAGAGGAAAAAGAAACTCCATAAAAACCGTGCTTTTATCTGAGGTCAGCTTTTGAATCGTGAGAAAATGCGTCTTGATCACTCGTGTCGCATATAAAATAATTTAGAAAACTTCCTGGGCCAACCAGCGGATGGAGAGGCTATTAATAGAAGAGCTTCCCACTTCTGGAATGAAACCGTGTAGTTTCGATTTCGGTTCGCTCTTGATGTACGTTGAAGTTATGTAGAGTGCGATTTCTTGTTATAGAAAGGCAATTGGATTCAAATATTATGTAAAGTTCTTGTTAACAATAAAACATAACTATTTAATTTTTTTTAATAAATACTAATTAAACCCATAAAATAATCGAAATATGAAGCTAAATTCTAAAACCTGTGTTAAAGTTGATTCTAAATTTTAATCATGCTCATGAGAAATATTATTTAATAATTTTTTTTAGATTGGTTTTGAAATTTTTAAATTACTTTCAAATACGTGCAATGTTACATTAAATAACACTATACCGAAATCAAATTAATATTTTAATTAAATTTAGATATTAACATCATACATTATTCTTGTTCTTAAAAATAAGCGATTTTTTAGAAAAAAAAATAGTCAAAGTATTTTTTATTTATTTTTTATTTATTTTATTTTTTTGAGAAATGGTAGTCATTTTTTTAATTATTTATTAATTTGATTAATGAATGCATTAAATAAGAAATGATATTTTCAAGATAAAATTCAAACGATCTTATCTTCATTTTGTCTTATGTTAATGTAAATTTTGGAACATTTAATACCTCAAGAAATAAATTACTTTTAAAGGCTAATAAGCAGACGATATTATTTTCTTAGATTTAGAATTTTTATTATCTAGTGTTCTATTGTAAAAAAATGGCAGTTTATGAAATCGAATTATTCTTTTTGTGTAATTAACATTTTTACTTGCATTATTTAAAAAAAAACTTCTTTCATTTTTTTAGTGTTTTAGAGAAGTTTTAGTTTTTAGTGTTCTTTTTTTAGATGAGGCTTTTTTTTTTCTCTCTCTCTCTCTCATTTATGCATTGAAACTTTTCATAATCATTAATTTTCAATTTCCTTTTGTTTCAAGTTCTGTGAAAGATTTAAAGTTAAATACATTTTAAAAACTTTCTTTCCTTCTACTCATCTTTGTGTAAAGCCAAGGACCTAATCTTTACCTGAACGAAATATATAGCCAGTCAGTAGCATATACATTTTTCCTCGCTAAAGCTATGATTTATAGCGTTTTATTGTTTCCTAGAAAAATATCATGCTAACTTATCTTCCATGTCATCTGGGAGTACTTCAGTATATTCTACGTCTATCAATACTTAGTTTCTCGGTTTTCTGGAAGGGAAAAAAAAAAAAAAAAATCTTTTCACTGAATATTCGTCAGAATCATGGCAATCTTTAGTCAGCTGAAACTTCTGTTAGCACAGTTGTTGTCACATCCGGTATTTCTTACTTGTGAAGATCGAATATTTGAAGCCACGTAGTTTAATCCTTATGATCATAAAATGCGTCGTGATCGCTATAATGAAATGTCTGTGGATGTGTTAATAGTTATGTTTTCATACCAGCATATTTTAATAGTTTATCTTAAAGAGTTTGAAAATCAAATGACGACTAAATACTAATTTTTATGTATGTTTTTTGTGTGACCATAAGCAAACATTTAAGACATTTCTGATGGTTAGGATTATAAGCTTTTTTGAAGAAATATTGAGAAAAAAAAAGTAAGTAATGAGTAAATTATTTTTAAAGAGGCCACTTTATGTAATGTGTACAGTCACATCAGTTGACCTCATTAACTGCACATGTCTTCTAACATTTAATGGCATATAGTGCTATATTTTTATTGAATCGCAAAGTACACAGGATAAGGTTAGGGCAAATGACTTCCATGATTTTGCTGGCACATGCACAATAAATTCATATTTTCCATGGCCATTTTGCATAAATGTGGCTATATTTCTTTGACGCAGTGTTGAATTTCCTTCTTAAGTGCACGCGAAGAAGGAATTGTGGGGTTGTTGTCATGTACCTTTGACTTCAAATAACCCTATAAAAAGGAATCTAATTGTGTTAAATCACACGATCTAGGAGGCAAATTTTCGAACTGTGGTCGCCAGACTTTCATTATTTTTTAAATAAAGTTCAACAATGAAAACACGTTGTTCTATCGTGTAACGCTCTATTTTTATTAACTCTAAACTATCAATTATCATTTTTTTTTTCATTAGGATTGCCAACATTTTACTGCACGAATCTTGGCAAATTCACATCTTGCGTTAATTTTGGGACACCGTTTACATTTGATGCCATTGCACATGCTTGAAATGGCTATCTTGATGCTGTCACATGAAACACGCTGCACCAATTTTAGAATTCATGGCACTTGTTGAAGAAGGAAAATGGGCTTGTTAGTTGGATAGCATGCGTGCTGATGTTAACGGTGTTATTATTATTTTAAGGGACACTCACTGATGAACTAAATGAAATGTATCTGAGTTTTTAAACTCTATGATTTTTATTTTTTCTATATTCGACAGAAATAAAATGAAGAAATAAAATTGAAAGTCAATCAAAATTATTATGCTTGTCTTTCTATTTATTAGGAAACGTGTAGGATCACAGAAAAGGCACCTTTTTACACAGTTATTTATTTGATACCAATTGTATTTCTCTATGCAGAATATCACTTATTACCTGTGTTTTAAAGAAAAATTTATTCAATTATATGAGTTATTTTCAAATGCATGGGAATTATATTCAACATTCTTTAACTAGATTTAATGTCACAACAGTGAACTTCACATTGCCTCCCCCCTTCCTCTGCCAACTAAAGTTGCTATGGCCCTTACTCAAATTAAGCATTGCTGTAACTTTCTTCCTTTGAACTAACAGAGCATTCGACAAGTCATAGATGTATATGACTCACGATGGCTTTGTCAGTTTACGTTGGTTTCTTCGCAGTTTTCCGCACCTACGCAGTCTAACAAATCAACACATTTCATAAAATTTGGACAACTTTATCTACCCGAGTTATGTGTGCAAACCGAATTATATATTTGCTCTCAAGTTTGTTTTCATTCCAATTTCCTATTCCACCTACAAACGATTTTCTTCTAATCTTCGAAACTTTGTTTGCTTTGGTTCATTATCAGGGCCGTCATTCAAACGTTATTTATGTAATGAGCGTGTTGGACCGCACAGGAAATGCTTCGCACTCCAGGTGCTCCGTTTCACGATTTCGGCTACATTATTGGACTGTTGCAGGACCGGCCTCGAAACATACGTTTGCGAGCATTGAACCGCGGAAGACCTTGTTTTTTTATGGGAGGTTATGTCTTGCATCCCGCTATGTTAAGGTTCCACCGGTTGAAAAAGAAGAAAAAAAAAAATTTTTTTTAGCTACCTGCTGAGCCCAAATTGAGTCAGCTTGGTTATTGATGAACCGTCTGGCACATTTATAGCTATTCCGAATCAAATCGTATAAGGCCAGGCATTCAGCAGCAATGCATGGTAAGTATAGACATATTATATGCTATTAAGTACTGTCTTGATTCAATGCAAAAAACTTCTGAAAACTTAAGTCCCTTCAAATAATTTATTAATGCATTGCAAATTGGAAGCCTTCATCTAGAGAACTATTATTTGATTGATTATCTTGAACAATTTTTGGAATTTTTAATGCCAATTTCTAATTTAAAAATAACAGCATTTTATTTGCTATGCAAAATATGGAAATTATAAAAAGCAAATACAAAATTGCTTAATATATAGTGGGCAAATATATCTCTGTTCTTGTAAAAGACGACAATGATCTGTAGATACTATGAAACGAAGTGAGAAAAACAGCTACTAGATATGGCGCAGATATTCTTTGCATCTTGAATTGTAGCTGATTTTTCATAAAATTAATTTGAAGTCAAAAACTAAAGGTATTGAAAAATTTTCTTTAGAATTTCGCTTTTTTTTATTATGATTTCAAAACTTTTTGTAAAATTAAATGTACAGTATTGTTTCATTGGCATGGTTCTTTTCTAATTTTGAAAATGTATTTTGAATATATTTTATACTATCTTCAAATTGTGCTTATCGTCATAAAATTTTAGTAATTTTTACAAAAAAAAAAAATGCTTTTAAACATTTAGTTAACTTATTCATACGCCATACAGGTATTGAACCATCGGATTTTTTAAAAAGACTTTAAAAAAGAAATTTGATTTTTTTTAAGTCTGTTATATTGCCGATCTTCTAAATATCTTCCATTTTGCTTCATTGTTAATAGAACTGTTAATATTTTACACTGGTGTGCAAAACGTAAGCAACAATGTAAATGAAATTGTAGAAAAGGGTTACTGCGATCAGTACAATGAACATGCAATTCAGTAGAAAAGTGATGCGTATACAGATGTCAGGAACAAAACATCATAGGCGATGTGAGTATACGCAAAACGCGTACAGTCGGCACGCACTGCTCAAGACCACAAGGAAAGGAAGAACGGTGGCGCAATTAACCCTTAACTGGGGAGGTGAAATTTTAGGACTTCAAGTGGGGAGGTGCAGGCTACAAGACTGCAATTCATTTACACTCAAATTAAATTTTCTAATGAATGTATTAATATGAAAAGCTGCCAATATGTTTTGTAGATATTTTTCTTGATATATATAGAATATATATAGATATAGAGTTTTAGAAATTTTTCAAAATATATTATCATTGAAAAAAGTAAATGAGTTGGAACATACATTTTCTTCTCAAATTACATATTACAATAAATAATATTCTTAAAAAAAACATTACTTTTTACTTTTTAAATCATATTTATTTTTACAGTATATGAAGGTATATAGAAGACAATATAATGTAAAATTTAACAATTATATAAAAAATTGACAATGGATAAAATTGGCCCTTTTTTTTATCGCCTTGTGTGACTTCCATAGCACAGTTTACAATGGCATTTAAACGTACAGGTTAAGAACTAGTATAAAAATTAACCTATAAATTCTGTATGTATATCTCATGATATATTAGTATATTTTATAAATTTTTCAAAATACATTAACACAAGAAAAATTAATTATGTTTGAACATACATATCAAAATCAGTTGAATGCGAACTTTCATCGAAAAACTCTTCTGCATAATTATCCTTATCACTAAAATCACTTTCTGCTTCATTTAAAAGTGCCTAGAGCACTGCTTTATAATAGGATCAGTAAATGGGATGATATTTCGGGACCCAAGTTTTAGCGCCATCTGCTAAGCCTTGTTTATCACTGGGACACTAACATAGAGGTGTGGTCTTGGAGACCGCTCTCAAAGAAATAACTGAATTATTTTTAAAAGCATCCACTGAAATCGGTTGAAAAAGTGCACGTGTATTGAAGGTCACAAAACAGGAAGCTATAGGGTCAATCCATTCAATTGAGCTAAAAATAGAATAGGGGTGATCGAAAATCCATCGCTAGCGGTCTCACAGACCGCACGTTCCCTGTTAAGGGTTACAGACATTCACTGCAAGTGCAAATGAGTTCTTTAGTGAAATATAACTAGAAGAAATAACCTGGAAGACTTCACATGTGGAAGAATGATCGGAAAAATGGGGGAGGGGCGCAGTTTGACCAGTGTAGCTGAAGAGTTCGGAATCAACAAAAGTGTCGTTTCGCGCGCTTGGAAAGGCTTCCAAACCATATATACAGTTGTTAGAAAGATTGGTGATAGCCACCCTAGGGAAAAAACTGCATTGGATGACAAATATATCATCCTGCAGGCGAAAAGAGCCCGGTACCAGTCAGCAAGCGCCAGCAGTCAGTGGTTACCCTGTACCAGTCAGTTGTTCAGCACAGGGCGACAAGTGTCGCGATTTACTGTGGCCAGACGCCTTCACAAAGGTGGCCTATTCACCCACCGTCCTGAAAGCTGCATCCCTTTAAAAGTTGGCCATCGGTGGAAACCGTTTAGAATGGTTTAAGGAGCACAAAATCTGAATATCTCATCAATGGAGTCATGTCCTCTTTACGAATGAGAGTCGTTTCGGTGCCACAAGTGATTCTCAACGCCAGTTGATTTAAGGAGAGTCGGGACAAGTTTTCATCCCAGTAACATCACGGAAAGAGACCGTTATTGTGGTCCTGGCGTTGCGTTGTGGAAGCATTATGCTGAACGGACGAACTGAGCTCCACGTTTTCGATAGAGGTTCTGTAACCGGAGATTGCTATTTATTGTAAGGAGGTGATCCTTTTCCATGTGTGTCTGTTTCGAAGTGCTATGGGCCCAAACTTCGTTTTTATGGATGACAATGCACCGTTACACTGGACAGCTGATGCTCCGCAGCTACTGGGAATTGAAGATATCACTCAAATAGCTTGGCCATCATTATCTCCTGATTTAAATCCCATAGAAAATGTGTGGAAGGCTTTTGGGAGACGCCTTAAAAACCCAAAACTGAAACAGATGCTGATTGAAGAATGGGTACTCTTGCCTAGGAATGGGTACTCTTACCTCAAGAACTGTTGGACAATCTGGTGCTGAGCATTGAGAGACGGTGCGAAGCAACCATTACAGTAAGGGAAGGGAATATTCCATACTAATAAAAATGTGCTTGTTGTTCTTCTTCTGGGACAGACAATCATGTGTAGCGATACTATAGGTTCAAAGAATCCTTTTTTGTTTTTTTCGTTTGTTTGTTTCCATACTATATGCATTGTATTTATTTTTGCGCAAATATGCTTTCGTCATCGTTTAAGTACAAAATGCTGTCTTTCATTTCTGAATTTCAAGTCTCTCAGATGATTTCTCATGGAGTTATGGCAACAAAAGCACCTGTTGTTTAAGTTTTGCACATCAATGTATTATTATTATTGCCTAATTAGATAACGCCTTCTGTTTTGGAAGTGTGTTGTCTTGTTGATTCAGTTAAGAATCCATTGCGGCGACTTTGAATCACAATAATTCCTTAGAAGGGAAAGTCTTACCTGCGTTTTCGCTGAGCGATGCAGAATTCAATCGTTATGGATAACAACATTTAAAATGTATTTACATGCTCCACGGTGTTTTTATTCATTGTGAAACTGTGCCATCAATCTGTTCATAAAATATTTATAATGTTGTGTAAAGGACTGATTATTAATAACGCGCAACTACATAAATGTGTATTTGACACATCCGTAAAATATTTAAGGTATTTGTAGATTATGTGTGATTTTTGTATCGAATTATAGCGTCTTGAAATGACTGAAGCTTTTAAGTTTGAGAAGCAATAATTCGACGTCTATATGATGCACGACCTTGCTGATTAAGGCGTTAAATACTACAATTTTTCGCTGTTGTGAAGGATAAGATATCTGATTGAATAATTTATTAGTAGTTTTGTAAATTTTATTATTATATATAAACTAAAATGATTTTTAGTTCGGTTTCTTTTTTATTACTTATGTTTCGGTTATTTTTATTTTGTCAAAAATTTTCTCTTAATTCCTTACTTATTTAGAAAGCTGGAACTTATCCCGAATTATAACTTAGCATTGAATTTTTTTAGACTAATTTTTTGTTACATTATTATGATAAATGAATTTATCACCTAAAATACTTGAAATGCACTCCACCTTTTTTTTTTTTTTTTTTTTTTTTAATAATTTATCTCTAAAAGATTAAGTTGTTTACTGACGCTCAAATTCATTACGGAAATCCATAAATCTGCTTGGTGTTTTATGTACACTGTCCAAACCTATCCATTGGCAAATTAGACTAATAATAGAAAACTAAATTATTAAATGTTAGAAAAATTAAATATTTAGTGATTAATATTATTTGAAATTCTAACAAATTTCTCGCCATTTATTTTGTATCGTCAATTTTAAATGGTGTTTTCTTTTCAGAATTTAAAATAAATTTTGAAACAGAAGGAATACAAATAACATTTTAGTTTTTGAAACACTTTCAATTTGTGGGGACCACCATTATTTATATTTTTATTATCAGCCCTATGATTAAATAATATCCATTGGTAGCTGCCGGATGGCAGAATTTATGCTGGTGCATATGCAAAGATTGAAAGCAACTTCTGTGATTTTGTTTTGAAAGTCTATCCTAACAACGAAATGTAGCTGCTCTTGTAATACTAACTATAACTGACGATGACGACGTCAGAAACAGCGCCCTCTTTTGCCTGATTGCACAATGACTCAGGTACAATAATTCAGTTAATAATAACTGATACAATAATTCAGACTTTTTACTCAACCCCTTAACGAACCACAATGTAACTTTTCTTTTTACCGTAAACAAGAACAAGTTAGATGTTAATTGACAAGATAGAAGTTTACTCTTATAGATTTATTTTAACATTTGTCTGAACGTCGAAAATAACATTTGCATTTTAATAAAGATAGACAAGAATATAAATTTTGATCTTTTTTTAAGCAAATCTTTAAAAACATAATCGGAAGAAAGCAGCAGAAAGACCTTTCAAAAGTAATTGGTGGCTTGTTACTTGCTATCAGAAACTATAATTAATTGTTGGATTTCTTCTTCGTCATCGTGTTTTTCCACAATATGATGGGTAATTCCCCAAAAACTTGTCAACTGAACATGAAAAATATGTTAAACCACTTGTGTCTCCGGAAATGTATATAAACTGTTCTTTTGGCCATCAGTTGAGGGAAGTTCGTTTTCCTATTGACTGTCACCACAAAAACAGGATGCTATTCAGAATGCACTTCCGAAATTATGTATATGCGGTTTAGTTTATTGATGGCATCGGATGTTATGAAAGCGGAAAATTCGCGCAAACTTTTGTTCAAGGGCACTTTTAAATCTGTGCTTACATTGCATGGCTTAGATTGCTGCATTTATTATGTCAAGGATGTTTGAAAACGTCTTTCCAATTTTTAGGGAGAAATAAATTGTAAATAATCAAGTTGGTGTTTCGGTAATAGAATATCTTCAAAAATTATTAATTTCTTTATTTGATTCTGTTTTATTCGTTTCATATAAATAGCAGTTTTGTCAAACAACTTTTGCACTTGAGTATTTTTGTATAATCAGGCGGATTTTTTTTTTTTTTTTTTTTTTTTTTTTTTTTTTGTAGCCGACAAGTGCTAAATGTTTTTATTAATGATTTCAAGGAAAGCTCTTCTGTTCCATAACGTGATATGAAATCTATTTGATGCTTACATAATGAATAAAGTGAGATTAGAATACCGTTCATAAAATTTTAACTAATTTATTTCATAAATGATAAAAAACAACAAGCTGTTTACGAAATGAAGAGTGTTTTGTATGGTGGGAAGGTCCTACTGTAAAACATGTGAAATTTAATATCACCTCCACTTTTATCGAGATAAAAGAACCACAGAAACAAACCAGGAAAAAAATGAATGTCTACAAAAGACATCCGTCGTGCTTTATGACCTATGCTTACAAAGGCATTTCCGTTGCGTTTGTTTTCATTTGGAAGGCCATAATAGTTTTTTTTTTTTTTAAATAACGTCCATTTCAGCTCTGAGTATTTTAATTTTAGTATCCATTACTTTCTACACCAAAACTAGTAAATTTGGGGTTAAACGAATACCTTTTTGTAATTGTAAGCTGTTGTCTATAAGCTTACCTTTTAAAAAATTATAAAGATGGGCGAAGATTTATTTATTGAATTGAAATAAATTGGTGCTTTCAAAGTAATGTAAATCATAACCGTTGCAGAAGCTCATAAATATATTGTTAAAATTATTTTTGAGAGTTTCTGTTCATTTCAATGCTTGCCATATTCATCGTAATTAACTCGTAAATTGGAGGAAATCGGTTATTAAATTATTCTCATCGTGCTAATAATCGAAAGAATATTATCATTTTTTGCGATTTGATCGATGTTTTTTTAATCAATTTTAAATCAAATTTATGATCCGAAGTAAATTTTTAAATGTGTTTATTTATAGCATGTTTTTTAGAAAAAAGAGCAATAATGCAAATAGTTCTTCTTTTAGCCTGTTTCATTCCAGTATTCATTGGTATTTTGTAGTGTTGTATCTATTGTGTTATCATTTTTTATTATTCCTTCTTGGTCATAAAAAAACGAGTTGTTTATTGTTGAATAATTAATTAATTTCTCAACTTTTTTTCAGGATTTACTGGAAACAGTGATCATCTGACATTTAGTTATTTCAAACCATAAAGATACACGTGTATTAACCAGCGGGAGTGGTCTCCCAAAACTTTCCCGCATATTCTCTAATAAACTTGGCATGCCAAAGAACGTCTCACATGGCATGGCCTTACAATAATTACAAAATATTGATTTTAGCTTGAATTTAGCATTTTTACTGCATCTGTCGTGTAATGCTTGGAGATTCAACTATAGCATGCTGTTAATAGTATCCAAAAATCGAATATATATTTTAGATGCGTTTTCCCCTACCGATTGAAACAAAAATTTTATACAGAGCTACGCTTGTAGCCAAATTTCATATATTTAAGTTATTGCGTTTTTGAATTATCACATTTATTTGTTTCTGAAAATACAGACCGACTGACGATCATCCCCTTTTTGGATTTGGCTCAGAAATTGATAGGTGTCTACACTATAGATGTTAAATCTGTGTACCGAATTTTACCTATCAAACACTCTTCATTTTGTAGTTATTGTGTACATTCAAACGGGCGGACTTCCTCTGAACAGATTTTACTCAAAATTTGATAGAAATCTGCAAATTTGACGCAAAGCCCGTAAATCAAATTTCAACCGTCTGGCTGAAAGCGTTTTTGAATTATCTTTGTCACAGACAGGCAGATATTTTCCAAAAATGTGCTTTTAGAACTCAGGGTGGTCTGAAACTTGGAGATTCGTCAAAATTCACGATTATTATACGATTATTTCTGACGATTATTATACTTTCTTTATACTAGGTATACGTGAAAGTAAAAAGTGGTTTTTGCATAAATATTTAATTTAAATCAATGTAAGCATGCTTATGTAAACTAATTTATTTTAAAATCCTAAAGAGAAAGAATTTCACACAAAATTTCGACCTTAATTCTCTGCCAGAGTTTACATTGCTTAAGATTATAGCAGCTAGATTGAAAGATATTCCGCTTCTTTTTATGTCAAATTCCATCCTTTGGTCGTTACTAGAAATCTTTTATGACTTCCGTAAATTCCGGTCGCGTTGCCGTTGTAGAAAATTACACAGAGGCCAACTATTAGTACGCGCTGATGTTATCTTGAGCAATTTTGAAGAAATAGCTTTTTCCAGAAACGAATAATATTTTCACAGCAAAAATAGAATAGCTCGAAAGTTTTTAAAAATTATTATGATCATGTTGTCTTTATTCCTTACCTTATTTCGCTTTATTTTAATTAATAAATAAAAATCGAATTTAAACTAGCAGTGTTTTCTGCAAGAAATGTATCCCTGGTGTAAACGTTCAGAGATAATTTGGAATATAATCTCTGAAATTCATTTCATACAATGCAGATTTTGCATTAGATGCAGCTACGGTTAACATTATTATATCTCGAAATTTCATTCAAAATAGTAAATATTTCTTTCAATTACATTAATTTTCTTTTCGATTAATTCCTGGCATGCAGTTAATAGTACCTGAAAATCGAATTTGTGTTCCACACTCATTTTTCCCTACCGATTGAAACAAAAATTTTACACAAAACTACACTTGTAATAAAATAACAAACTAAATTTTATAGATTTAAGTCGTGTTTTTAAGTTATCGCATTTAAATGTTTCTGAAAGTAGAGACCGCAAAAGGATCAACCTATTGTTCAATGTAGCTCAAAATTTAACAGGTGTCCACGCTATAAATGTTAAATCTGTATACCAACTTTATCTATCTAGCTTGCTTCGTTTTGTAATTATCGCTTTAACTTATGTTCCGACAGCCGAGTAGACAGACATTCTCTGACCAGATTTAGCTCAAATTTTGATAGAAATCTACATATTTGGAGTAAAGACTGTATACAAAATTTCATCCGTTTAACTCAAAGCGTCTGAGGTATCTTTTTCAGGCGGAAGAGTATTTTCAAAACGAACAAATCGACTCCAGTCGGTTTTGGTGAATCGTCTAAATCTCGAGTTTAAATTTTTTGACGATTACAATACTTTTTCTATACTACGTATGCGAGAAAGTAAAAGTAATTTCGTTGCTATTTATTAAATTACAGAAGATTTGTATTACAGTTGTATATATCCAAAATTAAAAACCTCAGTATTTATCTATGCACTGCAGTAAAATATATTTAAATATTGTGAATAACTTGGTTTGATCTATACGAAATTGTATAGAGTGCGTTTTTAGATGCAAAGGCACATAATTTATACGAATTTTTGTTTTATTCAAATTCATCAATAAATCAGATTTTTCTCTTGATTCTGCATTAACCTAATGTTAGAAATTCTAATTTATTTTATTAATAAAAACTCGTAGCTAAAAATTGGTTTTATTTCTGAATTCTTTTTGTTAGTTAAATGTATCCTTGGGTTCTCTATGAATTAATTTTTAAGGCATTGGTACGAAACTCTGAAACGTTGCTGTAATTTTTCGAAATCAGCTCCTCAGAAACTATACCATAGTTGTATTTACGAAAAAAAAATTTGCCAACTTCATAATAATCGTATAATTTTGAAGCTCTTTTGTTATGCACAAATCAGCATAAAAGTGTTCAGTTTTGATTGTTCTTAAACAACATGGCTTAACCGATTTCAGAAACTCAAATGCAGCGTCTTTTCGTTCGCTCATCTTATTACCTCCGTTCCCTGGACATTTTTTATAGCATCTATGAAACAACATTTACCTTTGTAAAACAGTCGCCGAATCGCTAATAAATCATCCCGTTCCCATGTACTTTCGTGATGGCTGCGCAATTTGACTCATCCATCGTGTTAAGTGTTTGTTTTTGCATTGTACGCGTAAGCGTGTGCAAGAAATTGCTTTTTACATCGGTTTCGCATGCTTTTGAACGCAAATCGTGCATGTGAGATTTATATGTCCCTCTCGTGACTGGAATTTCGCATTGCATGCGTTGTCATACTTTTTTTTGGAATGTTTTATCCCTATTGGTTTTCCATTTTTGGTGCGAATTTGTCTGAACTTTTTTACTTTATTTGAGAAATATAATAGGCGTAACTAATTCCTGTTCGTGAAACAACAGAAGTTAAACTGTCTATGGTATTCAGCTCGTGGTTCGCCTATTGGGATACATCACAATCGAGGGTCGTTCTAAGGAATATGAAAAATGGAAATAGCATCAATTTAATTAGGCACAGAAAATCTTTGTAACTAAAGAGAATTTATACGGACATTGTAGTCGCTCTTGTAATAACAACAACCATAACTGATTGATGACGTCAGAGACAGCATCCTCTAGAAACTTGTGACGCTATGACTCAGTTCAGATCTAGCGATGGCATGTGCTGCTTGCTTTGATCCATACTCATATACATATATATGTGTGTGTAATAATATTTTAAACTCTTAATTTAATCCAAATTAATTTCCAAAACTTTATCTTTAGCCCATAGTAAAATATTCTCTTATTTTCTGATCTCATTCCACGTATGAAGCTGTGCAAAAATTACAGCGCAATCAATCTACGTCTTAAATGAAAGTGATGCCTTCGGTACCCTTGAAAAGGTGTCAAAGGTCACCACGTGTATTGAATTGGTGCGTGGCCGGAAATCCCATCTTATATAAAACTAGTGATCATTTGTTCGTCCCTTTTTTTGCCCTTTCTTTCTTACTTCTGCTTTTGTGCCGCGCTGCGTCTTGTAAATAATTATGCTTTCCTGGATGGTGGTAGAGACAGAATAAAACGAAATTAAAAATACAACGTCTCGTCTATGTCTTCAACCTGTACTCTGCTTCAAACCAAAATAATGTTATATTATTCTAAACTTTTGTATATAAATTGTCTGTTTATAACGTAACCTGTAAATAAATAACTGTTACTCTAACTCGAACTTCTTACTAAACTCCTTATATGTATTTTGTGAGCCATAAAAATGTGCAAGAAGCGCAAATATAGTATAAATAAATAAAGGAAATTAGAAAAAAAAAAGAATTAATTGCCATGAACTTTGGTAACATGCTGTGTCTTTCACTTATTATTAAAAGATGATTTAAATTATTTTATGAACATTTATTCATTTTGCGTCGTTAAGACTTATATTTCCATCTTATTACTTGCTTTTCATTACTCATAAATTAATCTTTTTTCAAGTTTCTTATTGTGCCGTGGTATTGTTTCAAGTTTCGTAGTGTATCCGAACCTGGTACATGTTAAAATACGGTTTGCATTCAGCCAGAACCAGTCGATTCAGTAAAGCTATATCTTGCATCGAAATTGTATAGAAGCAAGTACTTGTCCCATCAGAACAAGCGATTGCTATTGTCCACTCTTTTAGCTCATTTGCGATCTTCTTGACGTGATGTTACTGCATTCTTATAACTCTTGATATAACCCAACTTTAATTTGATGTCTTGGCGCAAATATCCTATTATTGGTGCAGTGCAGAAATTTAGAGAGGATTGTGCTAGCTCAGGCGTCGTCCTCGTCATCTGGACTGGTGTTTAATATTATAAGATCCTTTCCAAAATAGTCCTAGTATTATTTCCAAGAGGGACATTAATATAACTATGCCAAACTGATAATTTAAAACTGAACCTCACCTTGCGTAGACTGCCTTATTCAATAGAAGTAGCTGCAATCTCTTTGAACTATTGGCTACTTGTAATTTTGGGGAATATTGCATGACAGTTCTTCCTATAATGCCTTGTGAAAACAGCTGTATTTAAAAATACAGAAGACTTTTTCTAATTCGATGCACTTACACCAACTCTCCTTCTACCCCAACGCACCTGTTGGAATATATTACTTAGTGATGAATCACTCTCTCCTATTAATACTTCAAAATTTCTTCATTCTAATGCATGATTTTGCATGATTCTACTTAAAACCATGTTAATTTGTTCCCACGCATAGAAAAGTGTATCATTGTGTAGTTTAGTGTTATCTGTACAATTATCAGTGTCCAGACACCCATTATAATTCGACAGGTGTCCAGGCTCGATAGATGTATGAATCAAATTTACGAAAGTTTGCTGTATATTCTTTGATATTATTCCTTATTTCAAAATGGATATAAATTGCAATTAATAATGTAATTTTAACTGCAAAGCCGAAGTTTTGAAATCAACCCCCCCCCCCTTTCTTTTTTTAACAAATCGACTTAAAATTTATTCAACCAGAACAAATGAGTTACTTGAATCTTATTCCTCATACATCATTTTGATGTATAAGGAATAAGATTCAAGTAAAATGGTGTATTTGAAGTAAAGTTGAAGGAATGTCTCCACCTCCTTCTCTCTTTTTGTTCTTCTAATTAAGACTGCGGTCAGGCTTGGTGAACTATCACATCATTTTTCATTCACACTTGTGAGCTTCGTTTTGGGAATCTAACCAGCGAATTCGTTTATTTCTTTGTTAATCTGATAATTATAATTGCGTTAACATCTGTTTTGAACTCAATGCAAAATAAAGCATGGATCTATTTTGTCAGTTATTAATGAGATGGCCGAGAGATTATTTTCATCTAAAATAATTTTAGAGCAGTTAGATGTTAATTAGATGTTTTCATTGATCAAGATAGTTCGCGATGAACTAAAATATATGCTCTAATGGATTTCATAGGATGATATGAACTTAAATTCATTAGAATTGCAATAAATGCATGAAAGATTTCTGTATCTTGATAAAGATTAAATCATTTGCCTGTCTCGGTATCTATAAATAATCGCGCCTTCTAAATATAAACAGTCATGCAGCGTTCATGCATTTCTGCCATCATAATTAGATCATAATCTGATTTTTGATGAAAGAGGTACAGTTGATTTTATGTGTTCTCGTATGTAACAGGATTTCGTGAATGAGAACTAATCTTTAACCTTAGTGTTTAAAAAACAGAAAAAAAAAGTGGTTATTATGAATTGCTGTATTAGTAATAAAGTTTGAATGCGTCATTTCATTTGCATTATAGCGTGCAACGGACTGACTACCAAAAGTGATCTAATACGTGATCTGTAAAACATTTCCTGTTACGTTAGCCTTAATGATTAGTGTTCTCGTTTATGGTTTTATTCATCGTATTTTCCCATGAATTCAACACAAATAACACGAGAATAGATAACTGTATATGTATTCATTTCGCATCATTTTTACCTTAATCGCTGTTTAAAAAATAAAAGTATCCGGAATAAGTAATAAAATCTTTTTGTAATTGCAATTTTTGTAACATATTCTTCAAGAATCTTTCAAAGTAAAGAGAGGGGTTGATTTTTTTTAAATCTTCCTTCAGAATAGTTACAAATAATCATTTTACTGAATATTTTGATTTCATGACATTTTTATTTGAATTATATGACATGGGGGGGGGGCAGAAAAAGCATAGTCGAAGGAAATATTAACCAGAAAAATTATGATTAAAAGAAATTATTGAGGCAGAATGAGATTCTGCCTTTATCGTTAATGTTCTCTTTGACTATGCTTCTAAAGACTTGGATAAAATAGAGAAAATATCGACTATCTCTCTCTGTCTCCCTAAAGACCTCTGTAATTCGCAATTCCGAACTCTGTATTCGTCTTTTGTCTACTTAATTTTAACCGATTTGATTTCTTAATGTTCATATTTTAAAGATTTTCTGAGAGAGTAATTTTAATTATTTTAAATAGATTGATTTCTTTTCCAATACTAAATAAAAATATTTTAGCATTTGTGCCTTTTCCAAATGTCTGAAAGAAAAAAGAAAATGCAAAATAATATTATAAGTTTAAATAAAGGAAAATTAAATTCCCCTTTTGAATAAGCTTGACATTTTTCTTGAATATCTCATTTGGGGAGAGCTAGGACATCCCCAATCTGTTTTTTTGAGTTCTTTTGTCATTTTATTTTTTTTTTTTTTTTTTCGATTCAACTATTTATGAAATTTTATTAATTTATTTATTTTACTTCATTTATATCGACTTCTTGTTCTGAAACAACATGAGAATTATTTGAAAAAGGATTTTAACCATTATCAGATTACGAGAGCGTTACATGAACCAGTAACCTTTCTACAAACTCATATATCACACTTGCTGAAGAACTTCTGATCCTCAGCGTCAGATTTATCATGCTCCTGGCCCCCAACACAAGGAATTATTTTATGGAATTCTATTTCAAATATAGAATCCACTTATAGGATCACCATGGCTCATTTCATTTGTTGCGAATTCAAAGAGAAATTAATGTCTTTTTCTTTAAAATGAAATATTATGAATAATACATGCATGAAGTGCTTTAGCTTCTTTTGTCAAGTATTAGGTATTATCTGAAAGAGAATATAAGGTTGTAACTTTTTTTAAATCATAGTTAGAAAAATGGAGGTTTCCATTCTAATGTGTAAATTCCGTATAGAATTTTTGACATGCAGCTTGTCAAGTAAATAAATAAAACTGTAGCATCATCTTACTTTCCTATTCAGAGTACCATTTTTTATTACTGTTCGGTGCTGTTTGCATGTCTGCTGACATTGTATCCTATTTTTTTTAGAGCTACGGTTTTGTTCTTTCGCTGTTACACTTTCCTAATCTTCTTTCCGCAACAATTGGCCCTGAAGCCGATAATAACAACGCATGGTGTAGCAGACCTTCATGCTCCGATGCTTTGCTTAATGGTCGCCAATTCAAAAGAAACGTTCCAAAACGCTAGTTCCCTTTTCAACAATGGTCAGACTGACTTCCTCCTGTCTGCTTTGCTTTCGATTTTATTTTTTTCGCAGCTGCTTTCTGTTTATTTACAACACTATCCCTTCCCCCGCTCCCTATTAATCTAGATTGACAGTAGCTATTGCAGATCCCAGACATCTCAGCGTTGGATTGTTTCATACTTAATGACTACTTGGCGCTATTTTCGTAATTGACAGTTTTCTGGCGTGATTTAGCTTAGCTTATCAAAATTTATTGTTGCGATGTCACGCAAGCTCAATTTTCATTTTTATTTTAAATCCTTGGCTTCATGGAGATGATGAAAGTTGTTAATCTTATTTGCCTCCCACTGAGTAGGTTAGCTTTTGAATGATCAATTGGCTACGATTGTAGTATTTTGTTTTAATTGATTCTGTTTGTTTTTGTCAAACAACAAACTGGTTTTAATGCTTGAAATAAATTTCTTATCCATCCTTTCAAAAAAAAAATCATGTTGATATTTGTATAACGAGCATATAAAGTGTTGATGTGGTAAACGTGGTCATTCCAATGAATAGTTTCATCAATCATTGGGGGGGGGGGGTAATTTTATATAGTATAAGATAGCCAATATTATTTAGTTTTTACTTTCTCGCATACATAGTGTCAAAAAAGTGTGGTAATCGACAAAAAATTCGAACTCGAGGTTTTTGACAAATTTCCTCGTTTTTGTCTTCTCTGTGTTCGAAAAACACATTTCTGGGAAATGACCGTCTGTCTGTGACAAAGATAATTCAAAAACACATTGAGCTAGACAGTTCAAATTCTGTATACAGCCCTTATATTAAATTTCTATCAAATTTTGAGTAAAATCTGTCCAGAGGAAGTCCATCTGTCCGACTGTTCGAATATAAGCTAACACGATAATTACAAAACGAAAAGAACTTGGTAGGTGAAATTTGGTACACAGATTTAACATCTATAGTGTCAGCACTTGTCAAATTTTGAGTAGATCCAACTACGGGTTGGCTGTCGGTCTGTACTTTCAGAAATATAAAAACGCTATAATTCAAAAACGCAATGACTTAACCGTATCAAATTTGATATGTGAATTTGTAACTGCAAGTGTAGTTTTGTGTCAATTTTTTTTTCAATCGGGTGAGAAAAACATGTTTAAAATACAAATTCGGATTCTATTAACCGCATGCCAGGCATTCATCACCAAATATCTCGCCTAGTATCACATGATAGATTCAGGAAAAATGCTAAATTCACTCCACGGGTTAATGTTTTGTAACTATTGATTGCGAATACCATGCAAGGCATTTGCTGATATGACAAATCTATTAGAAAGTATGCGAGAAAATTCTGGGGAGGTCACTCCCGTTGATTAATAAATAATAATAATTCTTTTGTTAGATTTTTTCAAATGAAGAAATTTATTAGTTATATAGCATGCGCAGATTTCTTTCATGTGAGGGTTATTTTTAGACGCATTCTGTGATTTTGAATTGTAGTCTGATGACGAAAACGAGATCGTCCTTCCATCCACAAAAACCTTCCTCAACACCCCGGCAAGAAGACGTTTGACATAACTGTTGTAACTTAAACTAGGTTCATTCAAAGCGCAGATCTCTGGATGAATTGTATCTGAGACTCCAATCCTGACTATGCTATCTGTTAACCGTTTTTCTCTGTCTGTTTCAATAAAATTTATGCCGATTAATATATTATTTAAATTTGGTTTTAAATATATCAAGTAAAACTGGAATGAAAAAAGTTAAAATTGGATTTAAAAATCTATGAATAAGCAATTAAAATTCAAAAATACTTGATGGCGGAAAAGATTCATAAAATATGTATTTTTTATATCAAATGTGGAAGAAAAAAAACTACTGGCTTTTCTTTGATACCATATAAAGAAAATTGGAACGCTGTACAAAATAAGAGTATTGAAGTTGATATTAAATAAATAAGCTAAATCGACTTATTACAGTAAAATCAAATTAAAATAATAATGGAAAAACAGGACAATATAAAATGTATAAGCAAATAACAATGCAATAAAATTCTTTCAATCGAATACAATATTTTCTGCATCACAAAAAACAAAAAAAAAATTAAAGTTTTTTTTTTTTTTTTTTTTTTTTTTTGAAAGAGGAATATTGGTATAAGAAATATGAATGGACAAGGCTGTATAACTATAATTACGGATTCTCCATGCAGAAGTTATTTAAACAAGGCCCAATGCATAAAAGACATTCTATTTTATTTATTTTATTTTATTCAATGTAAATCTCAAATCTATCTTAATAATCTTTTTCTAAGATGAACGCAGTGTAAACAAACAACCTTTCTTTATTTTCCTGCTAAACCAAGATTCTTCCTCACATTTCACCTTCTCTTGATCAAACATGAATCTGAGCTGTGGCCACTTATAACTTTAAAGACAATTTCATCTTTTAATGTATTTTAATTTAATACATTTTTGTTTTTAAGAACAATATTGCATAACATTTCTGTTCTCGGCATCTCTTTTTCTCAACAAGGATTAGGATGTTTTTGTACCGACTTTAATATTATTGTAATCG
>JAPMOR010054877.1:578936-604450 GCA_026543865.1 Argiope aurantia | reverse complement strand
TGAAATTGTACTAAAATGTCTATGAGCAGCTTTGACTATTGTTAACTTTTCTATTATAATTTTATTTGCTTAATGAGAAATCGCTTAAATATAAAATGAGTTTATATCAGCTTTTAATGGTACTTATATGCAAATGTAATGAATAATTTATTTTGCTTTATGCTGACGAATGTAAATAATATTAGCCATATAATTTAGAAATTTAATATTTCATGTAATTAAGATATTTATATTCATGTATTTTAATATTTTATATAAATTCATATAATTTAGGAACAATAAAAAAGCAATTGCAGCTCTTTTCTAATCGTGATGAATTGATTAACGGAATAATTTTGCTGCCTTTCTAATCCCTTCTAATTAAAAAATTTTATTTCTTTAGAGCGACTTATCGTATAAACAATTTTAATAAATTTAAACTGAAATTACATTATTTTATTCCGATTTTTTCCTCCTGTTTCAATACGTCTGAAATATGAATAATGATTTTTTTAGAACTAAATTATAAAATGTTTTATGCGTTTATATTTTTAATTATTTTCTAATCCATTTCATTGCGGATGTGTTTATTTAATTCATTTGAGAAAATTATTATTTTTTGTAAACATTATATTCTTTGACACTTATGCACTTCTTTTAGCCGAATGAAGATACATTTTATCTAGTCTCTCATATTGATTTTATAAAAATATACATCAATATTTCTTTAAATGTTAAGATTGAAATATTTTTTTATTTTTAAACCTAGTTTTTAAAGATTATTTATTATTAGTTAGTGTTTGCAAACCACTAATAATCTGATGAATATTTCATATTCATAGATAATTTTGTTTTAAATGGCATACGTCTTGACGATTGTTTCATTGTATTTTGCAGAGGATATAATAAATCATGATAACGATGCCCTGAGAGACCGAGTTGCTGACTTAGAAAAGAAAGTTCAAGAACAGGCAGATGAAATTGTGTGCCTTCGCGGAACATTAGCGGATGTTTTACGACGAGTGACTCAACTCGAAGGCAGAGGTATAATTCCATTTATTATAATGATCTTTTGTAATATCGCTATTAAAATCGTTTCTTTCTTGGCGCAATGAAATGTGTCTTAACATCTAATATTATATGAAGAAAAAACTATGTATCATGTAGCCATTGTTGGATTTCCGAGGAGACAGCTGTCTCGGGTACAAGGGCCAAAATCAGGTTGATTAAAAAGATATTATTAGCTTGATTACGATATAAATAAATTTGAAAAAAATTCAAATTCTATGAATTACAAAGTATTAAGATGAAATTAGCATTTTCTCAAGTATATTTGGTTCGGTTCTACATTATAATCTTACGTTCGCTTGCCACTATAGTATTTATGAGCATTAAGTATCTGTTTAGTTAATATTATGCTGACATGAATGCCGTACAATCATAAAAGGGAGACTATATAAGGTGCACTGCTTAGGAGTGCCAAATCCATATCCACCACTGATTATAGTGCAGTGCTAAATCAAACTGACGAATTTCCAATAAAAATTCTAATTATTCAATTTCTTTTAATTGCATCTAAAAAAGAGTATAAAAATGAAAGACTATTTTTAAATTAAAAATGGCAGTGGAAATTTACGTTTAATAAGCTAATTTTACTGAATAATATTTAATAAATAAATAATAACCATTATTTATTACTTAGTAGAGGAGCGATAAACAAAAAAAACTTCTAATTACGTTTAATGTATTAATTATTATTATTATAACGTTTCCATGTACAGGGTGTTGCCGAATTCGACCGACAAATTCAGAAGGGTGATAGGAGGATAAAGAATCACCATACAACATTGGGTCCCAAACGACGTTTAGGGGGTAAAAATCGCAAAAATATAAGGAGTCGGCGAACTTTTGGAAACTGTAAAAAATTAATAAAAAAAATAACAAAAGGTGTTTCAACTATGAATTTTTTTAAAGTGAAAGCACATTCTGAAAGGCTGTTTTTCATGTAAGCAACATGCCGATTTGATGAACCAGGGGGTCGTAAATTATTGAAAACGAAAAAGTAGTTTAGAACCCTTTTCTGCAAAAATATTAAAACTTTTAGAAAAATAAAAGCTTGAAAATATAAGGAATTTTTTGCTCTTTAATTTGATGTAAGTTTGTAGTGTGAAAACTGAGGAGGTTTTAAGATATTCAAGAAAAACTAAAATGTTTGCCGGGAAACATCGCTGCAACATCGGCACCAATGTTTACAGAAGGTATTGCAAAATTCTACAGAAAAATTCTGAGGAGTAATAGTAGGCATCAAGGAGATAAGAATTTTGAAAGAAATATAAAGTCGCAAACGACGGTGAAATTTATTTGCTGGAATACAAATACAGCATACATTTACAGCGCAGACATTTTAACATAAGAAAGGAGACGATGAGAAACTTTTATAAAAATTGCTCATTGTTGCGGCCGCGAAGTTCATTACACAACCGACACCGACGTTTAAATGACCGCTGGAGCTACGACGATCCAGTAACTACGAGATGTTTCAATGTATTCAAAGGTGTCTGATAATCAAGAGATTTCATATGGCCCCATAAGAGGAAATCCAAAGGATTGCGGTTCGGGGAACGTGGAGGCCAATCAACAAGTCCGCCACGTTCTATCAACGTCCCAGGATTTGTATCATCTTATCATCAAAATAGTTACGCACAGAATTTAAAAAAAAAAAAAAAAAAAAAAAACGCTGGTGCACCAACATGCATTAACCACATGTTCTGGCGTGCAATGGCCGATATTTCCTGCAGTAAATCCGGAAGGACATGCTGCAAAAAAACAAGGTACTTTACGCCACTGAGGCGTTCGGGACCTGCACTTGGCCTCGTTATTTTGAAGGATCCTGTCTCCCGCAACCGTCTATTAATATTTGCAAAGGTGCTGTGGTGTGGACAACGCCTACTTGGATATTGCTATTGGTATATTCTTTGTGCTAGCTGTCCATTACCATCCGTTCGGTCGTAAATTAAATGCATATCCGCATATTCGTCATTCGTGAAATCTAACATGTTGTTTGCGAATGAAACTTATCGACAATCAATTCTGCACTGCTCTTTAATGAATGCAAGCTGTTTTTATATTCCTCGAACCATCAATTCTGCAATGTTCGCTGCTTTTATATTCCTCGAACGCATGGAAAATTTGCATTCGAGAAAGCTTCTTCTTCTCGACTACCTTGTTCCAAATTCTTGCATACTTAGGTCCATTCTCCACCGCCAGGCTAATTGTCTCTTCGATGTCTGTTTTTGCGATTTTCACAGAATAAACGTCTCCTGCAACCCTATGTTTTATGAAAATTTTTCATCTCCTTAATGACTACTATCACTTCTCTAAATTTACCTTTCGAATTTGGCAACACCCTCTGTAAACATCGGCACCGATGTTGCATTAATGTTTCCTGGCAAACATTTTAGTTTTTCTTGAATATCTTAAAACCTCCTCAGTTTTCACACTACAGACTTATATCAAATTAAAGAGTATAAAATTCTTTATATTTTCAAGCTTTTATTTTTCTTAAAGTTTTAATATATTTGCAGATAAGGGCTCTAAACTACTTTTTCGTTTTCAATAATTTACGACCCCCTGGTTCATCAAATCGGCATGTTACTTACATAAAAAATAGCCTTTAAGAATGTGCTTTCACTTTTAAAAAAATTCATAGTTGTAACACCTTTTGTTATTTTTTTATTAATTTTTTGCAGTTTCCAAAAGTTTGCCGACTCCTTATATTTTGGCGATTTTTACCCCCTAAACGTCTTTTGGGACCCCATGTTGTATGGGGATTCTTTATCTTCTTGATGCCTCCTATCACCCTTCTGAATTTGTCGGTCGAATTCGGCAACACCCTGTATATACAGCACTTAGAATTCAGCAATCGTGCTCTAAGATATCATCTAAAGAATTTGGGGATTTTATTATTATTATTTATTTATATACATCTTGTTAATTTTTATGAATAAGCTACATTTTCCTGCAATATGTGACATGCATGATACAAATGTCGATGTCTTGGCATGGGGTAGCGTAAATTCCCCGTGATCTTTGCGTTCCATGTTCGAGTCCCGGTTCGGGCATGGTTGTTCTTCTTCTGTGTTCTATCTGTGAGATGTATGAATGTGCCCCCTTGTAAAAAGAGGTTTTGCAAGGGAATGTGACGCATGAAGTAATTAAGTCGTACTCTTGGCGCTACTGAATAAACAAGAGACGCTCACTTGGCTTAAATCTCTGATAGATAACTGTCAGCTTGCGTGTAAAGTGCCATAAGTCACAACACAACAACAACATGATACATTTTTTAAACTCTCTACATGGCAAGCCTTTGGACTTAGAGTTATCAAGTTGCCCCGTAATTATTTCTTGTGTAATAAATGCTCACTAAATTTTTTTTAATTGTTTTTAATTATTAACTGTTTATCTTAATGTAACATTTTTCATCAATAACTTCGGAACTTATTATACATAAGCATATATCACTTAAAATTTATCTTTTTAATGATGCAAATTTTTTCTTGGTGCATTTTTTTTTCTATTTTAATAGATTTTAAAAAATATTAGCAAAGACATTCTACAAATATATTTTTCATTGTTTTACAGTCGCTTATTGCGATGAGTTTAAATATCTTATTTTCGTATGCATGTTATTATTATAATTAAAGATACGTTTTTAAAAATCTTTACAAAGACAAACAAATTAAACCTAAAAAATTATCTTTACGATGTTTTGGACAAAAATCTATTCCGCGATATATTTTTTTTCTAGCCTTCTGGTAAAGTTAATCTTTTTTAATATCTTTTAAGTTTAAAAACATACATTTATATAATTTTGGTCATTTTAAATACATTTCAGTACTTTTCTTTGTTTTAGTAATGACCATTATATACACACGCATTGCGGTAATATTAAATGCATTTTATGTGTTTAATATAAATACTATAAAATGAGCTTAGATTTTAAAGAATAAGTTAAAGACAGACAAAATGGATTTGAACTACTATCATGCTATGTTGCTTCTATTGAAAGGTTCAAATCTCCAGTTTTTCACTCCCTTTACATTGTATATTATAATGATAAATAGGACGTTTTTTGCAACGTGTTATTGCCTTTTATAATCAAGCTGCGCTCTATCACTGGCAATTATATTCCGAGATCGCAGGCACTGCGCTACGGAAAAATACTATTCACTTAATCACATAATAACTTATTATTCCTGCGGTCCAAAGTCCGTCTTCTGATCGTATGGTGAAAAAGTCAATAGACAACGTCATTCTATTTTACGCAAATAACCAAACAGAGCTTGCAATACGCAAGCAGCAAAACGTTATTAAGTAATCGCAATAGCATGAAGTGCACAGATATCAGTATACTCCAAAAAGAGAATTCACTTGATACACACGCCTGAGCGCAGCTCAACTCGTGTCTCTCGACTCGATTGAATCTGACTTCGGCCTCCTCCACTATTTATGGGTCCCATGGTAGGGCATTGAATATCCAAGATAAACGGCTGAAATAACGGACCAAATCGTGCTATCACCAAGATTCTGGAATATTTGAGATCTTTCTTTTTCATAGTTAAGTTTATCCCCAAAGCCCAGAGTCATTGTCTGTATATCATTCAGTAGTCATTTCTATATCTCTAGAATTATTCTTCTTAGCATGAGACTTTCCCCGAAAGGAAACAATATTGTCAATTCATAAAACTCTATTTTCTTTTAGAATTCCACTAAGAAAGTACGGCTGATTAGTTTCTCAATCACAATCACGTTTGATGTCAGACAAGGACTAATTACATTTCCGCCTCTTTCCATTGAAAGCTTTGATGGCATATAATAACTTCAAAAATGTTACGAATTCTTTAAAAATGATTCACAATGTTGAATTGCTTTCATTAAAAAAAGAAGAATTTCATTAAGAAATTTTTGTTGGAAACAGTGCTATATTATTCCTTTTTATGGATTTTAAATACATTTTTATTTGTTGTCTTAAATGTATTCAAATATTTATGCAAAGCGGCTAAAAATCATAATTGTTTCTACTAAATAGTTTAAATAAAGTATTTTAACTTTGTTATTTTAATGTGCAAATTTTATCATGCACTTTTTCGTTAAACATCCAGTGACCCCTAAGCTACTGAATATCTCTTTAAATACCGAAAAGATGGGGAGAAGGGTCAGTGAAACCATGTTAAGCCTCCTCAATTTAATCGGTGTTTTTTAATTTTCTTGAATGCGAAATAATCAGAAGAAATGTATTACAATTGTTAGGAGAGTTGGTTTCTTGATTTTAATGAGCTTTCACATTTTGAACCTCATTGAGTATCAAGAAAGAAGGAGAAGGGGATTGTTTTTGAAATTGCATCTGTCTGCAGTTTTTCCATGTCAACCTTTTTAGTTCAAGAACAATAACTGAACTTTTATAAACATTAAAACCATTATATAAAGCTACAATTCTAGTAATTAAATTTTTGTTAAATTATATTTGTCTAGCTGTTTTTTCATATTTCACATTTAAGTAATAAGTAGTATTTTGAAATTTTCTCTTTAGTTTAAATTATGTGTTCATCCTCATTTCAGCCGTCATCATCACCAGCAACAATGTGCCTACCCCTGTTAAGAGCTCTTTCTCCAGCAACACACTTCCCAGCAAACCTTCAAATATCAACTACCAGCGTCAAATTACATCACCCACCACAAATTCCAACTCTCACCATCCTGCACCCCAGACACCTGCGCAACCCAACCGAAGGCTCTCTCATTACCCTTCCTCAGGATCCCTGCACAGTGAAGGGGGACACAGCTCAAGTTCTGCATCCCCTATCCCTTCCCCATCACCATCCATAACAAACTCCCGCAGCTCCCCCTCTCCTCGACACACACCATCCCCTAACAGGCACATATCAATGTCTACATCCAATCTAAACTCCATGAAGAAGTGGTCATCCAGTCAGGAATATTTAACTTCAAACAATAATGCAAGGTATTGTAACTCTTATATGTATTCTTTGATTTTTGATTAAATAACTGTTATGAAATATATATATATACAGGGTAGTCAAAAAAAAAAACTTCCCCTATATATGAATCCCTAGCGGCCTATCCGCTCAACCAATCGAACCAAAATTTCAGACATGGTTGTTTGAAGATATGCGCTGGAGATTGTGATGATTTTAAACGACGCAGAGCTCACAGTTACGGTTACAGTGAGAGAATTTTGAAATTTTCGAATGGCAACACCCATTTTTTCCTTGCGCAAATTGATCAGGGTTTTGAAAAACCACAAATGGCATTGGAACGATTAGCATGCGACAAAAATTGCCGGCGTAAAGCATTTGCAAATAAGAGCATTATAAAGGACTAATGAAAACACAGAGAGGAAAGAGAAAAAAAGATTTTATTGGAATGGAAAGTTATAATTACAGGTTTTCAACGTGTTCACCTTCACAGGCGACAACGCATTGCATTCGGGAGATTGTGTACAACAATACCGAATGTAACATGAAAGGAGGAATCTGCATAACTTCACGTGTTACTGCATAACTTCACGAATTTCTCTCTCTGTAACCGTAACTGTGAGCTCTGCATTGTTTAGAATCATCACAATCTTCAGTGCATACCTTCAAACAACCATGTCTGAAATTTTGATTCGATTGGTTGAGCGGATAGGCCGTTAGGGTTTCATATATAGGGGAAGGTGTTTTTTTTTTGTCCACCCTGTATATTGTTTAGTATAATTTAATAGTTACAACTATAAGTTAATACAGTACACTCCCGAGTATCTGGGCTATTGTGGCGAAAGGACAGCCACATAAGTTGGAGTTCTATGAACTCATTTCTTTGCTCACCAATACCAGAAAAAAAAATTATACATCAAACTCATTGTTACAATACATATTTTCTCACATCTCATTGAGTAAGCCTCCATTCATCTCAAGCAATGTGGAACAGCCATGACCTGGTGCAACACAGAAGCAGTTGCTGGTAACATGTCGAATTAAAATAAAAAGGTTTGTACTGGTAGTTTATATACTGCTCTGCAAGAATTTATTAGAGGAAAAGAAAGTTAAAAAATATAGACTGTTCACATTTTAACATGAGTTTGTATACTTCGCTATGGTATACTTAAAGAAACATTAAGTATACCTAAAGAACCATTTACGAATCTTGTACATACTGTGCAGTTATAAGCAGGAACAAAGGCAACAATTGAAGCCCATTACACACTAATGAAACAATGAACAACGATCAGAATGCTGCTCTTTTCCTATCACAACTTGTATTTAGCACATAGGAGAATCGTAGCAGACTCTGGCTTTTAATGCCTTGTGTTCCTCAATTAATTACATTAAAGAAAACTAGGCCAGATAGTATGGAAACCAGATAATCCTGAACATGGATACTCAGGAGTGTACTATATTTACATTTTTTACACCAATATGATTTGTATTAAGCATTCATTATACCTTTGTATATGTTTGTAAGTATGAGAGTAAGAAATTGTCATTGAAATAAGCATAATCCTAGATTCCTTGGAGGTGTAATTAGAGCTGGTTAATAATCCTAGCCAGAGACAGATTATTTAATAAGCAAAGTAAGCATTTGCTTACTGGACCCTCAACTTTGAATTGTTTGAAATTTGTTTTTGTGGTATTACCAGATTGATTTAATTGTGTATCTTCATTTAGTTATAACATTAAAATCAAATATTTATAAACTTTATGTGTTTACAATGTTATTTGATTTATGCTTTATTTATTATAAAAATAAATAGTATTCTTATATAGCAAGTATAAAATTCTCTCTTTCCTTTATAGCGATCATCCAAAATTTCTAAAGTAAGAATTTTATTTTACGGTATGCCATTTTAAATTAAGTTACTGATACATTGTTTCAAATCTTGTTAAATCTTTCATGTTCTTTTTTCTCGTCAATAAAATCAATCAGACATCATTGGTTTAAATAATTACATTTAAATTATTTTTTTCTGTTTTTTGTTATTATTGAATAAATATAAATTTATTCATAAGAATTGAAAATTTATATTATAAGTCAGTGTCTTCATATGATATTCCATTCTCAGGCGAGTGACCACTGGATCTCTTTTCAACTTGAATATGCGAAGTGTGACACCTAATCATGCTAGACATGGGTAAAATCATTGTTTAAATATTTTGGGACTAGCTTCAAATGGTGGTGGTTTCTTTAGTCTTCTAGTGCATGTTCTCGAATAGCTGAAGTGAACATCTAATCTGCTCATGCCTTTTTATTATTAGAAGCATCCAAATGAAAGGAAGCTTGGCACTACAGAAATGTTCTGTTAACACTGCAGTGATTTTATGTTCTTAACAGCTTATATAAAATTATTTTATTTGAAACTAACTGTAAGATCATTTTAGCATCATTTTATTTGATTTGAACAAAAAATATAACATTCCTTATGTACTTGTTATGTATTTCATTTTTTTTACAATTTTTATTTTACAATAGATTAATTCTATATTTAAGAAAGTACCATAATTTTGGTGATAATAATTGCATTTAATTCTATTTTTAAAAAATGCCATGTGTATATATTTTACATTTTTGGATAGAATGACAATCAATGAAATAGAGCCTAGATTAAAATATTGTTTATAAAAGAAAAAACAGGAGCATATGGATTGTTAATTCTGTATACTATTACCCTTTGCAAATTTTCTATTAACATTCTTCAAATTAAATAATTTTTAATATATGTATATATATACAGGGTGTTCGAGAAATAACAGGAGGTGTTCAGAGCCTTGTAGTGTGTTATGTACTGGCCGAAACATAACAAAATTTGGCCACCATACTCATTAAAGTGTGCAGTTTCGATTTATCAAAAAAAAAAAAAAATAGTACTAAAAAACGAGGATAGGAGAAATCCTGGCGTTGCAAGTGCATAATGTGTGGGAAAAGAATACATAGTGGAAACAGTAAATAGCAACACACCAAATATTAATGAAAAACGCTTATTATTGCAACTTACAAGTTTGGCTCAAGGTGACCACCAACTTGATGTTCCAATAATTGCATGCGGTACATGAGGTTTTCGACGGTGGCTCGTAACATATCGGCATTTATTCGTTTGACATGTAAAGTTATTTGTATTATTTGATCTTTTAAAGTAGGAATGTCAGGAACATTGATACTTTCCTTGATACATGACGCTTTTCAGGTGAACCAGAACCGCCCACAACCAGAAATTGCCAAGATTCCGATCAGTGTCATCAATTAATGGGTGTTATCTTCTATGGATAAAATGTCAGGATCCTACGCAATATCTTCTGCACCGTCGAGAAAGGGATATCTGTTTGTTGTGATATTGAAAGCGCACTGCTGGTACCCTGCTTATTGGCTCTCGCCTGATCCATAACGGCAATTGCAACTTCTTCCTGCTTAATACCTTTATATCCTCTGCACGGTTGCATACTAAGAATTCCTGTTGTTTGAAATCTTTCAACTATTCTTCGTTAAGTTAGTTATGGTCATCGGTCCTCTACGTAATTGTTTTAACCGCCGGTGTTCACGAAGAGCACCGCTGGCATTTTCATCCCGCTGATAAAACAACTTGACTAATAAGGCACATTCACATAGTGATAACGCAATCAGCGGTGAATTCTTGCAGAATGTCCTAAGTTCCCGTAACCCTTCCTTTATCTTCGATGTCATGTCACAAAGTACAAGTATAAGCAAATTATATAATAAAGTTTTCGATCGCAGCACAGGATTTCCCCTATCGGCGTTTTTTTGGTTCTATTTTTTTTTTTTTTTTTCTTGATAAATCGAAATTGCATACTTTAATGAATATGGTGACCAAATTTTGTTATATTTTGTCCAATATATAACACGCTACATGGATCTGAATACCTCCTGTTATTTCTTGGTCAAATTGTAAATATTAGTTCTGAGCTTTAAAAAAAATTAGCTGTTCAAAAAATTTTGCTACACTTAAGAGTTTTTATAAATTGACTTCACTCTTTTTACGGTGGCTCTTACTGGAAGTTCTATAAGTCTCATCACTTTTTACTGTTGAAAATTATGAAAGTTGATAGCAAAACATGACTAATTTTGCCCATTGTTACTATTTTCTTTAATTATCTCTAATAAAATTATTTTAAAATAATTTATATAAATTTTTGTGGTTTGTTAAAAGATACATTCTTTTTTGGTTGATTATACATTTGTAGAAAAAAATTGCATTAGTAGTGTACAAATGTATAAAAGTAGTTATGAATAATATAATTCTCCCACAGCCCATGATAGTTTTAATGTCTGTTCAGATTTATTTCTGCACTATTTAGAACATAGCTAGCATAGAATTCGTTGTTAATTTACATTTATTATTGATTTTATACGTTTTTATACGTAGATTTCATTACTCTTCTTTAATTATCTTCAATTGCCAATACATTTTTTTTATTGAATATTACATTTTTATAGACTTTTCTTATATAAAGATTGTTACTACTTGTATTTTTGACACTAAGTGAAAAGAATTTTTATTGTATAATATTATATTCTGACATAATTTTTTTAAAAAATCCTTTTTAAACTGTGTTTTGTATTGACTTTTTTTATTTATTTATTTATTTTTTTTTTTTTTTTTGCTGACTGCACATTTAATAAATATTAATCTTTTAAAACATGTTTTCATTCATGAGGCACATTTTATTTTCATCTTTAAATTTTTATATCATATTTTGAGTTTGTAGTGTCTAATTCATGCTTTCATATATTTCAGTACCAAAGATGCTGTTTTAATGCAAGGTATGTTGTGTTTGCATATATTTAAAATGCCCCTCTCTTTCTCTTTTGTATAGTCTATTTTTATTTCTGTGGTTTCAATTCTAAATGATACTTACCCCCCCCCCTTCCACATACACACCTTTTTTTTTAGTTCCAATAAAAATTTATTTTATATAAAATATTTTCTTGTCATACTACTACAGACTTATGAATGCCTTGTAAATTTTTGTTAGATTTCTTAATTTTTGTATGAATGATTTGTAGAATTTTTTTGATACTTAATTTTTTTTAAAACTGAATTTTTATTTAATTTTAAAAACTTATGTCCAAATTTTTGTGAAAATGCAGTTTACTGATTCTGATTGAAAAAAAAAAGTTGATAAATATTTTAAAACCAACTTTATATCTAACTTTGTAAAATTTCCCTAAAGAAATACTCATATTTCCATTTTTAGTTTCATAGTTCATGCTGATGATAAATTTTTCTATTAGGTCAAAATTTGCCTATCAATTGTTTTGCTTTTGTTCCATGCATTTTAATTATTAATTGCCATTTTAATTATTTTACAGAGGAAGGCATTGTCAAGCTATACCTGCGTGGTAGGCCAATTGCACTACATATTCCTACAGATTATTTGCAAGATTATTCTCTTAACAAAGTTAATAATCCACCCTGCCAGAGGTTGAAATTAGAATGGGTGTATCCTTTTTTTTATGCTGAACTGTTTATATACATATACATTTTATTTATTATGAAACTATTATTTACTATATTCTGTTTGAATATTTCCTTTACTCTTAATGCAGCTATGGTTATAGAGGAAGAGACTGTCGATCAAATCTTTATTTTTTACCTACTGGAGAAATGGTATATTTTATTGCTTCTGTTGTTGTTTTATATAATGTTGAAGATCAGATACAAAGGCATTACATGGGCCATACAGATGACATTAAATGGTAAGACAAAGCTCATCAAATTCTTCATGTAACATTTTTCTGAATTTTATTTTTATTTTAAGGGCTAGTATCAGATTCTGTTATAAAGAAAACATTTGAATGATTAAAACTATAGTACATTTTTTTCTTTATAATTGCAAAATCTTTATTTGTGGTAACTTTAAATTACAATACTAAGTAATGAAAAATCTTTATTTTATTTACTCATAAGTTTACTTGATAATATTAATATAATTAGAAAAATATTTATGATAAAAAAATATTATTTAACTACTTTTGTAATTTTCTGTTTACTTGAATTTACATAATTTGTTGAAGTGTTTTTCTGAAACATTTTATTTATTTTGCATTTTTTTTTCAGTCTAGCTCTACATCCTAATAAATTATTAATTGCTACAGGTCAAGTGGCTAGCACAGATAGAAGAGAACGAAGAGTGAGTATTTTCATGTGTTTTTTTCAAACATTAAATAACTTGCATTTATTTATTTTGCTTTTTTGCAACATACTTTTATTTTTATGTCATTATTCTATTTTTGTCAGTTATTTGTTTTGAAATATTGGTTTTTATTATTGTTGTATTTATTGTAGTTTTATTATATGTATGTTCTATTTGTGTAATTCTATTTTCATTTCTTATTTGTGTAAATGTGAGTACAATACCTGAAAAATTCAGTGGATCAAATGGCATGTGTGCATAAAAAAAATGGTATATTGTAATTTTAAAAAACTAATTGTATTTACTTACCTATGTTTTGCAACTTAGTTGTAGGAGAATGTATTAGTAATTGTAGTTATTTGTGTATATATATTGCATTGTTATAATCATATTTTTTATATTAAAAATGAACAGAAAAAAAATTAGCTGAATAGTAAAATTGATAACGTGTATATAATTTTTTTTAAATTAAAGAATGACAAAAAAATGAAAAGTTATCTTTTTTAAATGATATTTCTGAAATTTTTTCAAATTATAATTATGATATAAAAAACAGCAACAAATGTAATTATTGGAGAAACTGATTTTACTGCTGTTAGAATATTATTTATTGACATAAAAAATGCTAATTTTATTTAATTGTTTTATCATACTAAAAAAGATGTTAATGCTTGTCATTTGGTACAATCATTTTTATGCAAAATAAGTAGCATTCTTATGTATAGGATTAAAAAAAACATAAGGTAGAACACTCTTACTTATTGTTTTATTTCTTAATTATTTACATAGTTAGGATTAAAAACAAATATCGAATGATATCACCTTGTGCTTATGTCAGTTTTAAAAAATTAAGTTTGATTAGAAACTAAAATTGATTTATGTCTGATGTGCAATCCTGCTGGTCTGCAATGTACTTAATTTGTTTGGTTATAGTTGTAATTTGAATTTCTCTTGAGTTTATTTTAGCTGAGTAGCTTGTACATATATTTGTTTGTAGGGGACAATTTATGAAAAAGTGTTAAAGTGTTTATCAAATATGTTTTTATCAAATATGTTATTGAATTGATTTTATTGCTCATTTTGATTTTTTTAAACTAAAAAAAAATCTCTGTACTCATTTGTTTTTCATTTTTTCTTTCCTTTCTTTTACATAGCCAAGGATATCCAAGCGGGTAACAAAAACATTTTATTAGCATGAAATAGGTCCCTATTACTTTTCCTGGTTAATTTTGCATCAAGTCATGAATTTCCTTATGTTTGTGCTTCCTTGTCTAAATTAATAAGTGTTTCCAGTACAAATTTTCGCTACTAACATCTTCCAGTAGTGTTGTGTAGCATGGGAAAATGCATGTTCTTTCTTCATATGATTACCTTTTATCTAATCATTTATATAAAGATAAAATTGAAAGATAACTGAATGAGTACTAAATAGTATCTTATGTGAGTTTGATTTGTTATATATCAGTTTTATTAATTATATTTTGTTTCTAAAATTTCTAATCATTTCTAGTTTGACAAGAAATTATTGTTGCATGAATTATGGAATGTAAAGATTTATTTAGTCTGTTGCCTTTGTGAAATATAAAAAAGTTGTTCTTGTTAGCATGATAAAATTCCAGTTTAATTTTTGATAAAACAGGCTAACATTAATATGTTATGTAACAGTTTAAATAATGTCATGCCATTTAATGTAAAAATAAAACTTTCCAAATTTCTAAAATATTTCTGTTTTAATAGAAATATTTTTGTATGCAAGATTATTATTAATAATAAGGTTTTGTTATTTGAAACTGTATACCTATAGTCTCACTAGTTACTAAAAGAACTCAGTTTTGTTTAAGAATAATGTAAGCCAAAAATTATGATTTCAGAAAAGGTAAATAAAATATTAGAACCATTTTATACCTCTATTCCCCCTCCCCCCATTTCGATTCCAAATGGAATTAGCTTCAGGTACTGATTCAGGTTAAATGTATTTGCCAAGTTACTGAAATGTAAACCTATTATGATAAGTATAATTCCGGCTATCCCAATTTCTGCTAAAATATTCATTAGACTTTCTGTGCTTAAAATTCTGATTTCTATAATTATTATATTTTGAGAAAGGTTTTATTTTTATAAGATTTTATATCAGTATAAAAAAATTAAATAATTTGTGAAAAATATTTTCATGCATGCTTAATGTTATTTTTTTTTTAATTATTGTAGTTTAATATGTGTTTTTTATTGACCATAGTTTTCTTTATAGCCACATGTGAGGATATGGGACTCTGTGAGCCTAAACACTCTTCACATAATTGGTGCTGGTGAATTCGAAAGAGCTGTGTGTTGTGTTGCCTTTTCTCATGCAGTATGTTTAATGTATATTTTACCTTTTGAAAATATTGTTGTTCTAGATTAAAAATTTAATAGCATAGGATATTTAATTAATGAATTCATAAATAATCGATAAAAAAATAAGTTCTTAGTTGATATTCATCGTGTGATTCTATGAAGTGAGTTGGAACCATTTTTTTTTTAATTTAAAAATACAGTATTAAAGTAATTTTAGCATTATTTTCCTTTAGCAAAAAAATGCTGAAATTTATTTTAAAATCAACTATAATTTTTTTAATGTTGAATTTCTTGTTAATTAGTATAAAATGAACAATTCTGACATGAACTTTGTCACTGAATTGTAAAAAATATATATCCAAATTTGTCAAATGAATAATACCTTATGAGTGTGCATGTGTATATTAACTCTTGACATTTTTTTTCTGCTTAAGTTTTCTATGCATATGCAAATGTAATGTAATTTTTCATAAGTACATCTATTCAGAATATAATACTCTTTTCAATAAATATAATTTGCATAGATAATATATGCCCAAAATTAATAAACAATGCTGGATTTTTTTTTTTTTTTTTACTAGGTTGATAAACATTTAGTTATGATTACATTAGTTTTTTTTTAATTTCTTATCAATATTTTGTAATTTCTAAAATAAAAAAAAATTATATGTGATGATTTAGCAAAAATGTATTATTTCAAGCTTATTTTAATCTTCTCAAAGCCAAAAAACATTTTACATGAAACGTTTCTTTCTATTCGTGTTCTTATGCAATTTTAAAGCCATTCATATTACTTTTCTCCATACATTTATATTAATTTTTATTTATTTGTATTTAACTTTTGACTAACATAAACTTCTTATTTTCACAAAAATACTTTAATTAATCACTTTAATAATGAATATATATTAAGTTTAATTTACTCAAGGCATCCTAAGACATTCTAGATTTGATGTAAACCATTTCCTCTCTTCACAGGATGGTGGTTCATTACTTTGTGTCATTGATGAATCTGTAGAGCATACATTATCTCTGTGGGATTGGCAGAAAGGAGAAAAAGGACACAAGATTACAGAAACTAAAGTATGTAATGCATATTGAATACTCAAATTTTTATTTTATGATAAATTTCATTTTCTTGCTATCTTTCTTTCCCATCCTCCTGCAATTAAATAACTTGCATTTTATGTACTTTGTATTAGGATCTTCCTTAATGTTAGAAATCATTGAACAGAATAATTATATTCAAAATCTTTTAAAAATTTAGAATATTGTTGCACTAACAAATTTCTCTGTTTTATTATTTAGAAGTCAATTTGGTTGGCCTCTACTAAGATGTTTATCCTTTTAAGGAATATATTAAGCAGTTGTTAGAGCTACTGTAATATGGTGTTAAAATCTCATCTCCGATGTTGTAAGATGGTCTCAAGGCCTATTTCAGTGAATTCATGTTGGATATATTAAAATTTGTCCCATATAACTCGTAATGGTGTGGTATGGAGGTTTTGGAAATTTTAGTACCAATTAAAGCATTAGTTTCATTATCTGATCATAATTAAAATCCAAAAATGGGATAATCTTTTGTTTAGTATCAAAATGAAGCATTAGTATATCTAATTAGTCTAGACAGTTATTTCTATTCCAAATTTAAACAATGTTTTACTTTTAAGAGCATTAAATTATGTGAATATTAAAGCATTTCATTTTTATTTAGAATTTTTTTATGTTTTGGAAATTTAGGTGTTATTTTATATTTTTAATTATTTTTCCTAATATATCATAAGTGCATTAACACTGGAGTAATTTGATTTTTTTTCTATTAAATGAATGTTCATTTTTACTGTGTTAAGCATCTTTTCACCATAAATTATTATATCCTGCAAAGATGTTTAAAGTCAGATTCTTGACTTTTAAAGATCCAAATCATGTTATATTCATTTTGCTCTTTTTAGTCATGGTCATGTATTATGTGTGAACTATATATTTGAATATACATGCCTTATGCAAGGAATTACTTGGCCACTAATAAGTAAATGATAACATTTGTTAGAATCCATTCCTTTGAACCTGTTGTGCAAAAGAAATGCAATAACTATTTTGGAGTAGTTGCAACTTCCAACTTTCTTTCAACTTCCAACATGAGTGTTCTTTTTAAGTTTATTTTACCAAACCAGAACACTAATAAGGAAAAGAAATAAGTATTAGGTAAAAATTTGAATGAATGAATGTGATTATTTAATTTTCGTTCTAAAATTTGCTTTCTTTTATAAAACATAGTTATGATCTAAATAATACTTATTAGTAAAAACATGTTTTAAAATTGCTTGAGGGAAATTGCTCATAGTTTCAGATATTTCAGTTGAATATGACATCTTCTTTAACTAAATAATAAAATAAAGCAAAATTCACCAAAAATAACTGAAATAAAGGAGGGGGGGTGATATATTTGGGACTTTTTGAATTAAAAAAAATGGAAACAAAAAATGAAAATGAGTCCTTAACATTTTTCTGTTTGTAACAAATTCTAAAAATTATGCCAGATATATTTGTCTTGCCTTTTTCATATGATGCATTATATTACCACACATGCTAAATGCTTATAAAAGTGTTTTTCAGTTTTTCATATGTTTAAAACATATGAAAGTGGTTTACACATGTCAAATCATTGTAGCTTATGATAAATTAAACATATTATCTAATAAGTGTAAATAGAATTTGTCAACTTATTAATGTAGTCAGTACCACACTGAATTATTTGCTCCATCTTGCAATTTGCTCAAAATTTGCTTTTTTTTTTTTTTTTTTTTTTTTTTTTGCTATTTTAGAGTGCCACGGAAACAGTCCTGGCAGCTGAATTCCATCCAATGGACAGACATACTCTTATAACTATTGGGAGGGGTCATATCTATTTTTGGGATACAGAAGGAGGAACGTTAGCAAAGAAACTGGGATTGTTTGAGGTAAATTATTTATTTATAAGATTTTTTTAGTTTCTCAATTGTACGATTGAGAAAGTTGAATTTCTTTTTAAACTCATGGTATTTTTCTCTTATCGGAATATTGTGCAAAATAGATTTGTATTATTAGATTAACAAACTTTTCTAAATGATTTTATTTTTTTTATATTGTTACTGTTATTACTTCTTATAACATTTGTAAATTCTTTGGCATAACTATAGAGTTATCATAAATATTTTGTGATGGATTTTTTACTCTTGAAACTTGATATTATCAACTTTTTTCCTCTCCTGTAGCTAAAATTGGTTCTTATTTTTAGAATGCAAATATAAATTTCAAGAAAATCTGCACTTGTTTATATTTTGCACTAAAATGTATGTTGGCTTTTTAGTAAATTAACAATGAAATAGCTTTCGTAATCACTTGTCAAAAAACAAACCAAAATTAATTGGTTCATGGAGAAAAGGACCTAGAAGCAGAATTAATAATTATGTCCTTTAATTATATAAATTATTTTTATTTATACTTATAAAAATTTATTTTTAATTAGTTTGTTTTATTGTTCTTTTTATTCTATAAAAAAATACTTGATTTTGAAGCATTTTTCCCGACAAATTTATCAGGCATTATATATCAGAAGAGAGGAATTAGTAACTCAGATAGTACTGGAATAATCTATGGAAACTTATTAATTACATATGAATGTATTTAAAATGCAAATCAATGTATTTTTAATAAAAGCAATTAATTAATAAAGCAATATCCATTGAATTTTAATATTACTTGATTATTGTACTTTTAATTCTTATAAATTATGTGCCCATGTTCTTTATATTTTTTCTCATTAAGTAAATGTTGTATGTGTAACTTGAATTGCATTCTTTATAAACTACAACATAATTTGATTTTTAGAAACAAGATAAGCCAAGGTATGTTCTGTGTATGTCTTTCACAGAAACTGGAGAATTACTCACTGGTGATTCAAATGGCAACATCCTTGTTTGGTCCAGAGGTAAGCTATTTTGTAACTTAATGACTTTATTCTCTGTGGATTTTTCTCAATTTTACATTGGAATTGTATTTTAATTTTAAATTTTGCCTTGATTTTAAAATAGGCTCTAATAAAGTTGCTCGTACTATATATAATGCTCATGATGGTGGAGTCTTCTCCATTTGTTCCATGAAAGATGGAACATTTCTTTCTGGAGGAGGACGAGACCGAAGAATCATTGAATGGGATCATGCATTGACTCGAACAGGTAGAGAAGCAAAGGTAATGATGCAGTTTAAATTATGTTATTTTTCTTAAATTATGCATATAGTTCTTTCAGTGCTAAATCCTACTCTTTAATGCTGCCATACTTCTGCTGATGCTTTAATTGTATTAATTATTTGCTTTAATTTTATGCTGATCACTAGATACCAGTCTCTAAATCTGCATTTGCTTCTTATTACCAAAAATTTATTAAAAGAAATTTTTTTCATCACAAAATGTTGTTTCAAAAATTTAAATCCTTTTTATTGTACTTTCTGAAAACTTGCTGGTACATGATTTAATAGATATCAGAGGAATTTTTATTGAAGATATTCTGTTGAATAGATAAATCTTTACTGATTAGTTTCAGCAAGTTGAAATTTAGGTTAAATGATAGAAAATAGGGAATACGGTATATTAAACAGAACAATGTAAAGTTTTTTAAATTGTACAAATTGCATATCTGTCAAAATTTGAAGTTTAAAAGTACTTTGCTGTGGAGAGTACTTTTAAACTCTTTAAACCATAAGAGCCAACTGCAGAAACTATTTAGCTGAAAATTTTAACAATCATTAATCCTGACAATCCAACTGATTGCCAAAAGTAGTCTGTGTAAAACTAATTTCACTTTGAGTTATGTGATTAAAAATAAGATCCCTTCAGAACCTTAAAGCAAGTTTCTGGGTGAACAAAATACATGGGTAATATAACTGCCATCATTTTACTAATTCTATTTTTTTTTTTTTTTTAATTATCATTAACTTTTTGCAGCTTTATATCATATACATGCATTGTTTTTTTTCTAAGAACCATTGTCCTTATATATTTATTTTTTATTATTTATTCTTTGATTATTTTTATCTAAAAGGCACAACTGAGTTATGTTGTTATATTATCACACTTGCTTTGCTTGAATGTAATATGTAGCTATATTATTTGTAAATTAATTTCCTGAAATGCTTACATTTTATTTTTTATACTAAACTTATTCTAAATTATAACTTTTTAAAATTTGATTTCCCTTTAGCTTCCTGAACAGACTGGTGGAATTCGAGCTCTAGCCCAAGGAAAAGGCAGCATGCTTCTTGTAGGCACAACCAGAAATTGCATCCTTCAAGGCACTTTATCGTTGAATTTTTCCTTAGTTGTTCAGGTAAAAAATTATTTGCTCAAAATATTGAACATTTTTTAGATTATGCGGATATAATATGAATATAATATGTAATGAAAATGTTTATCTTTTATTTAAGAAAATTTTCTATGCTGAATCTTATATTTATATTTACTTAATCACAGGGTCATACAGAGGAGATCTGGGCTTTAGCTGTGCATCCAAACCAAAGTCAATTTATCACTGGGGGGCATGACCATTACATTCATTTATGGGATACCATGTCTCATTCAGTTGTTTGGAGTAAAGATATTGGGGTACAGTGATTTAATTTATGTATTTTAGTTTGATGTTTAAAGTATATATACTTTTTTACGTATTTAATTTTAGGTAGATTTACACTTTTGCCTTATTGCATCAGTTCTTTTTTCTTTTTATAATTTTGTAATTTTAATAATTTAATATTTTAATTTATTGCTGTCTACATTATCTGTAAAATATGTGTTATTTATTATTCTCAACATTATTCCATGTTAACTTTTAACTGTAAATAATAGAAGTATGAAAATTATATTGGTATTGCATACAGTTATTTTTAAGAAAATATTTTAATTTATTAATAGATAAAATTATACAAGCTATTTTAAAATATAAAATTTTAAAGAGGTTGTTACTAACACACCACCTAGGATATTAAAAAAAGGATATAATTAATCATTAAGTATTTATTAATGAATATTTTTTAATAAAGATTATTGTACAAATAAGAAGTTTGACTGTACAACATTCATTCATTGCCAGAATATTACCTTAGAGCTTCATATATTTATAAATAAATGGCATTTAAAATTAATAATACAAAAAAAAGAAGAAATACATTTTTTTTATATATAAGAAATTTCTTCACACATTTCAATTTGATTATGTGCATATTTGATGAGGAAAATAATGAGCAAATGTTTATGCTATCCTTTAATTGAAGCATTTATTAATCCATTTACTAAAGTTGCAAGTAAAAAAGATAAAGAATCTTGTTTCACAGTATGTCACCATCAGTTTGTTTGTTTATTTTATTTATTAATTTATTATCTTTTATTTAAAAACTAATTCTTTTTTAGGAAGCTGTCCAATCTGCTTGTTTCTCCCCGGATGGAAGTGTGGTTGCTCTTGCTACAACATCAGGGCGATGGTCTGTATTGGATGCAACCACAAGACAAGTGTATTCCATGCATGCTGATGGTAGTGAAGCCATTGATTGCATTAAATTCTCTCCAGGTAAATCAGTTTTAATTTTACATTTTCTCTTATTTATGATTATTGCTATTTAGTTACTTTGATTATTTTTTTATGCTTCTATTTTGTAACACTTTTTTCACTTTCAAAACATTTTAGGTAAAAATAATCATTGTAGAATTAAATGTATGTATGTATATATATATATATCAAAAATTGATTGTTTTTCCCCCTAATTTTCACTTGCATTATTTTTATTTCTCTACTTTTGTAATTTTAATAATTTATTGAAATTTTTAATCCATCCTTCTTTTCTTAATCATAATATACTTAATTTTTTTTTCCACCCCACAGATGGTAGATTTCTTGCTGTTGGATCGCATGATAATTATATATATGTATACCAAGTGGATGATGAATATAAGAAATATAACAGAATTGGACGATGCATGGTACTTTTTTGCTGTTGTTTTCTTTTATGTGGGTGTTTGTTTTCATATGTGGTTTTCCTTTTTAAAAAAATATTTATTTTTTATTTTTCTGAAATATTTTAATAATACATTTGTTGATTAAAAAAACGCTGATTAATTTGCAAAGTGCATTAATAAAAAAAATCCCTAATAATATTGAGCTCTCTTTAACCTTTTCCCTGCTAAATGTATAGATTTTTAAAGAATTTCTTTGAAATTGTCTTTCTTTTAATTATATAAAAAACACCAGAATTAATATAACTGTAAAATAATGTAAAATTGTATTTTACATTAAAATAATTAATTTTTTAAGAAAAATTAAACAAAAAACTTAGCAAATAATTACAATAAAATTCTTTTAAACAATATTAATGTCCTTTAAAATATTTTTTAATATAGTACACTGTCATAAATAAAGATTTTTTTTGTGTGTGTTGTCATGAAAAGTAATAATAATTCCAAAATGTCAGTTTTTTTACTTAACTTTCAATTACTGATTTATACGTGGAATGTACCATTTTAAATACATATTGTCATATTAGATAAAATAAAATAAGCAGCTATGAAATACTTACAGTTTATCAATAAAAATAAAATGTAACTGACATATAAGTATGATACTAAGTATTAAGAGACTGAGATGTTACATTTTATATCCTTTTATGTAGGTGAAGTTTAAATCTACTAAAACATTATATCCAGAATAGTAAGATGAAAATGTAATTAATATTTGAATAAAATTGAGAATTTCAGGATTAGTAATATTTAAGGAAAGTTGTTGAATATCATCAGTTCAGTTTCTAGCAGTGTGAATATATGCTTTGAGTATAAAAGTTTGACTAAAAAGTTAAGAATGTAATAATAAGTATCTATATTTTATGATTTTTTTTTTTTTTTTTTTTTTTTTAAGAAATAGTTTATTAGAAATGATGAAAACTATTTCGTCTTTTAAATTTGCTGATTTCATGTTTCTTACTTCTTTCTTTTTAAACTCAAATTTACATTTGATTTTATATGTTTCCAGGGTCATTCCAGCTTTATCACTCATCTTGATTTTTCAGATGATAGTACATATATTCAAACTAATTCTGGAGATTATGAACTGTTATTCTGTAAGTTCTGATTAAATTCCCATTATATATAAAGTTTTCATTTTCTCTGAATATTTTTATATGTTTATTAATTTTATGTTTGCTATTATTTAAATATAGCTTATTATTATGATGATGAATTGAAAGTATGTTAATGATGTAATTTAAGTATTCGAACAAGTGCGAGAAAAAATTATCAAATGTACATGTCAAAAAAATTCCTTAGCAATGAAATTTTCAGAAAGAAATTTTAAAAAAACTATATAAATATTTAAGTGTGTTAATTGTGTTTATCTCTATGATTGACTAACTAATATAATATATTATCAAAATTCAGTTACATGATAATTGCATATTCTTCATAAATATTTTATAACATCTGCTGTTAGCAAACAAAATAAATTTACGCTATCACAATTAAAATGTTTTAACAGTTTGTGATGTTTTGTTAGATTATTGTAGTGTTGCACTTGAAATGGAAATTTCATTTAATTAATCCATTTTACTGATAATTAATTTCTAAAAAAATTGCATTCATGTGCAAAGCTAACACATCAGGAAATGAATGATAGTCTATTTAAAAAAAGCCATATTTATAAGAATTAAAGTCAAGAATGTTCAAAAATAAAAAAGAATTGAATGATAGTCTATTTGAAAAAAAAAAACCATATTTATAAGAAAGTCAAGTATGTTCAAAAATAAAAAAGAATTCAATTTGTGTACATGTCAATTAATTAATCTTTCTTTATTTGTCTCTGTTATTCACAGGGAATGCTGGAGTGTGCCGACAAGTCAGCAATATGTCCATAGCCAGAGATATCAAATGGAATACTCAGACATGCACAATAGGCTTTAGTGTATTGGGTAAGTGCTTTATTTAAAATTTTGTGCAGAAATATCAATCTTTATTTTTTTTAATTCTATTAATTTAAAAATTACAATTTTTTACACTTTTAGGGTATGCAATGTTTTTTAGCTTAAGCTAACAAAAATATAGCTAATAAACTTTTTTATGTATTAACTTCTGTAATTGTTTTTTTATTTGGTAGGTAGATAGATATGTATATTGATAATTGAATAAAAATCCTGGATTTTTTTTTGTGTGTGTGTGTGTGTGAATATATATATATATATATCTTTGTGTGAATGCTAAACACACTAATTACAAACATGTTTTAGGTATTTGGCCTGAAAATGCAGATGGTTCAGATGTTAACACATGCTCTCGTTCTCATTCTCATAAGTTGCTAGCCACTGGAGATGATTTTGGGAAAGTTAACATTTATAGCTATCCTTCCTGCCAACCAAAGGTAAATTATTTTGATTCATTATTCTATCATATATAAAGATCTTATTTTATGTTATTACAGATTTTTGAGTAATATATTATACTACATTAAAACATACCTTGCTATTGCAAAACTAACTTGTTAACTTTATTTATTATTAAAATGCTACTTAAAAGAAGGAAAGGGTGATATGAAAATTGTTTTCATAGGTTCAAACTTCACTAACAGAATTTGTTTGGCAATCATATGTGAATAAAAAATGCACTTTCATCATTTGATATGTCAGGTTAAGCCTGCTTTTAAGATCTCCCCAACCCTTTATGAAAAGAAATATTCTACTTTTCTAAGGAAGGGGTGTTCATTTTGTTGTATCTACAAATTTAAAACTGAATTGAAATTTTGTAGAACTTGAAGTTCAAGAATTTTTTACTGTTTTAATCATTATTTTCTCACTGTTTAATGATATGATATTTTAAAATCTAATTTCAATTTAATTAATTTCCAAAGTTTTATTTTAATTTAGCTCATAGTAATTTCATTCTCTAATTTCCTGATCCGATTCCATTGTTTCTACTTATTTAATTCAGGA
>JAPMOR010054877.1:506156-573775 GCA_026543865.1 Argiope aurantia | reverse complement strand
TTTTTTAAAAATGGATTTTTTTTTTAACAAAATTAGATTATTGCAGCCTAAAAATTGAGAATAATCTTTTTTGTTTTCTGAACATTAAAATTTATTCATTCTACACTGATTTTAATTAGAAATGTCGATAATTTTTTACATATTATTGAGAGCGTATTATGCAGTAAATGAAGGGACGAAAATTAAGAAAAATCATTCTGTAGATACGCCAGGAAAATAAAAATTAAGAAAAATAAAACAACTGAAATGATGTCCACTCTGTTATAGTATATTCCCAGATAAAATGTATTAATTTGTGCATGTCTTTTAAAATTTATCGGAATATTCAAATATCTTGTTCATAAAAAAGTAAAAATAATTCTGGTCCAACTCAAAATCGAATTTTATCCATAAGAATATTCTATATCTATTTATAAAATATTCTATATATAAGAATATTCCATACATATTCTTATATCTTTTTAGAGTTTGAATATGAATCTTCTTTCTATCATGTGATAGAATACATGAAAAAGATACTTCCTTTGGCATGATTTTCTTCCTGAGTTTTTTTTTAAAAGTTGATTACATTTCTAGTAATATTTTCTAACCGGGAAAATATTAGCTACCTACTAGGTACGGGTATTGAGATAAACGGTGTAATATACAAATTTATACTAATAATACTCAGAAATTCCAAAAAAAATTTATAATCATAAGAAAATGAATCGGACGATTGTTAAAAAAATAGTTACTGAATGAGATTGCATGTATGATACTATAAGTTGATAATCGTGAACAGCCAACTAGAACACGAATATTTAAATACACTTTTTAGAATTAAAGCATCCCTTTTCCGCGCGCTACAGAAAAATAATTATAGGAATATCAGTAAATGGGAAATTGATGACTCTTACGTAAAAAAAAACGATGAGATAAGAGCCATAAATTAAAAAAATGTTTGTTTATGTTAGTAACCCTTTCCATATATGCGCAATTTTAAAATGTATACTTCAGTTGCGATTCTGAATTACAATTATGGTGGAATTATTCTTAGGAAGATGATTGGATTATATTTGTATCAAAGCATAGAGCTGAGATCTATGTATCAAAGATTGATTGCTTATTTTTTCTTACTGCTTATTTTTTGGAAGTTTTAGCATCATTTGTTATCGTTTGTTCTGCAATTTTTCCACTAAGATTTAATATTCTTATAACCGCTATTACTCTCCCTTTTGAGTTATTTTGAATAAAAATACTTTTAATGATAACCATCTCAATAAGACCAAAGTAAAATTTTAAAATAAATAAACCTATAAAAAGCTTTGTTTTGTTTCCCCTTAACCAAACACGAACTGAAAATTTGTTTAAACGCAATGGAAAGTAATATTGCTTTTTCTTGGCTGCATGTTTTAAAATAATCAGATGATATTAAAGTCCGTCATTTTCATTTTTTTTTTCTGAAAGTGTGGGATGAATGTTATCGTAGCTTCGTGAAATATTTATACATAATAAATAATAATGATTTATATGATAAAAGCTAAACTGTCGTTTAAATGTTCAAGAATATAAATCATTCGTTTTACGCAGAGCAATTTCACGATTTGTATGCAAATATAGTCAGACAGTATTTAGACACACCTTATTAATATCTCTTAATTGGATTGCAAAAAAAATAAAAAAAATTTATGATTCCACATAATTGCTCTCATTATTTCTTATGGCTTTATAGCAGCTGCATTTAATTATCTTACTCTGGTTAAATTATTGTATTACGTAGATCATAAAACAAAATACGATGCTATTTTCGCATTTACTTCGTCAAATATCTGAATCCGAAGATATTCTGTAGTGGTTAAAAATTTAAGAATTCATAAATTCGTAATGTAGGCAATTCATTATTTTCACCCAATTCATTATTAATTCATTTAATTCGCCATTTTAAATTTGTATATTTTGCAAAGAATAAATGTCATAACCACAACACATCGTTAAACGATTTGCATTTAATGGAGTGCAAGTATATTATTCATTATATGTGAATTAATATCGTTATGATTAAATGGGATGTCGATTCATTATAAATAATAGATTTTTTTTTTTTTTTTTTTTTTAGAAATTTCTAAAATATGTTCAATTTTTTTTTTAAATATTAGACAGAAGAAAAGTTTTATTTATTTATTTCTCAAACAAAAATGCTATGTTTAAAATAAACCATTTGTGATAAAATAGGATGTTATTCATCAAAAATAATAAATCCCTTTAGAAAACCTTACTTTTTTCCCCCTTCTTTTTTAAGAATTTTAGATGGAGGAATTATTTTTTTTTTTTTTTTCTCGAACATAGAAAAAAGTTATGTTTAAAATAAATCCTTTATGATAAAAGAATTCTGAGACATTTTTTTCACTAGCCTACCATTAGATAAACCAATTCTCAAATTATATCTAACTAAAATCGTGAATTTTGTCTTTGGTGTGATCTGAAATTTGGATACTGGAATGCAGTCTCGGCAGTTGTTATCTCGTCGTCTGATTTCAGTTAAAAATCATTAGATCTAAGACTCGGACACTGAGCCCTTTTGACTCATTCTTGGCTTATTTCCATTAGAACCTTGATTCCTCTGAAGACCCAGGATTATGTGAATTTGATACTTGTTAAATCTGTGCGTTTCAAGTGTCATCTCCATCTCCCGATTATAATTTAAAATTGTGAACCTCCCCCCAAAATAGCCCTCAGATAGTTCTAATATGGAATGTTATTACAGTTCGTTTGAATTAGACAATTGTTTGATATTTAATATCTTCCACAAGTGTTAAAATAAGAGTACTGTTTATTGCTTTTGAAATCAGTAAAGTTTTCTAACAATGTAAATGCTTTAGACAGCTCTCTTCTATTTACCTTCTATTTACTCTTAGTAAAATATTGGAAAATTAACTATTCGGAAAATAAAGAAACGCCCAGTTAGTTTTCAAGAGGGACGATCAATATACCAGAATTCCAAACTTTTCTACACAATAGCGCCAAATTACTGACCACGAAAACCATTAAACATGTTAACTTTTCTAAATGTTCTTGAATATTTTGACAATTAATAATAGCTGCACTTTCCTTCTAAGAATTAAAAAAAGTTATGTTCTGTTTTTCACCGTTCTGGGTCAATAAATTTAAACCAAATTAGAGCCTTTAGTTTTTTTTTATGGCTTCTTCTTTTTTTTCTTTTTTTTTGATATTTAGTTATATTTGTTGTTTTAATGTAATATTCTGCTTCTTAATTTTGAACTGTTGTCACATGAAGTAGCTGAAATTCTTCATGTTTGTATCAGTTCTTTCGGTATCTGCATAACAATTTCGATTATAATGCTTGACCACTGAAGTTGTAAAAAAAATATCTTTTTCTCATAGTAGTTTTTCATTAATACAATTCTCATTTTATATTATATATAATTATTGCTTATGTTAATGTTTCTGTATTGTATTTTCTATATATTGGCCTTTACTTTTAGTGTTTTCACATTTTTTTTATCAAATTTGATTCTTATTTGTAAGAATGAATTTTTTCATTTACTCCCTTGTTATTTCTTTTTCTTGCTGTATGTGTCTACGTTTTTTATACAAATCTACGTTTTTTTTTTTTTTCTTTTGTTAGTTTTGATGAAATTTGGCATATGAGTTCTTTAAAAGTCAATAAAAAAATGTTAAGTTAATGTGGTTTTTCTGCTGCATTTTCAGGAAATATAATCACAAAAACTATTTTCACATCATTGAAATTTTTTTAAAAAAATAATATTTTAGTGAAATTGAAATTTATACATTTCCATGCAATTTCATTCGATAATTAAATTTTTTTTTTGGGGGGGAGGGGATTAATTTTACACAAAATGTTTAATATTTTTTTTAATTGTTCTGCTAAATTTAAAGCAATATCTTTCTTTCGCCATATCTTTCAGTTGCGTGCCTTTGCCCTTTTTTGTTATGATTTTTAAAAAATGTCTCCTATAGACATTAACATCAAAATAGGATTTTCACTTCCGCTTTCATAGCATACATGCATTACTTTTAAAATTCACCGTAGCAATTTATGTTTTTCCTTTTTGAGTTACAATGCAAGATAAATTTGTTTTGTGTTCTTGGCTCGCACTCTAATAGTAAAAATTCGTCATTTTCTTTATAACAACTACTTTTTTATTGTCATTCCAAGAAAATAAACTCTGATTGGAGCAATAATTAAAAAAAAGCCGATACAGTGAACCTTACTAAAATCATTAGCGATCAATACTAGATAAAATTTATTTAAAAAAATCCTTGAATTTAAAAATATCGTCTGCGATTGGTGTTGCATTAAATGTAATGAATCAAAGTATTTCTAGTGAAGCCTGAATTTTCGTGAATCATAAGCCAGTAAAAATATTCTTCAACATCCGCAAAATGTCATGAAAACAAATAATAAATGTATAAACACGTATTACTTGAGGATTCTGCATAAATAAAATTTATATCAGAATTTTTTAACGAAAGTTATTTACTGATGGAAACTGTTTTTTGGGGAACCAGAAGTTCAGAAAAACGTTGGTTTAACTATTCTGATGAGGCAGAAAGCATCATTTTTAAAAATATTTAATGGTTATTAATTTTTATTTTATTTTCTGAATTGCGTTAATGTCGTTGAAAAAGTATTAATTGGTGTCTTTCAAAAATAACTATTTTTGTGGCTCAGTAATTCCATTTTAATGGAAAAATAAGTTTCAAAAAAACTTTTAAAAGTGTTCTCTGTGAAAAGAAAGCCTAATGATCCTAAATGATTATTCCTTTGCTTTCTTTTAAAGAAGGCAATTATATTCGAATTTGCTTTTTTAATACTTAATGATGTATTTGAAATAATTAAAAAAAATTATGTTTTCTGTCTATTCTCTTTTATTGATTTATATATATTATTTTTATAATTTTTAATTTCCATCGATTTGATTTTTTTAAAAATGTGTATTTATTTGATTCAGCAATTTTAATTTGAAATATAATCATTTAATGACTTTAGATGAAAATAGTTAATGGCAACTATAATATCAACTAATTTAAACAAAGTGCAAAGTTATTTTTCCCCCTTTCTAAACTTAATTGAATTATTTCTCAGTTATATTGGAGTGAATTAGTTGTCCACAGCACTGAAATAAAGCCTTCTTTTATGTTAAGATGTTATCCATTTAACTTGTTGACATAACTAACATAATAATGTTGAGTTCGTGTGTCAACAAATTTGAAATTCAGACAAACATACTATAAAACTTATTACATTATAAACAATATTACCAAATTAACATCAACTTATTTTCATTCAAATTCTAGTATTGTTTTTAATAACAAGCTCAAAAGTTCCAAGAATATCACTGTTGCCAATCTGAATTAAGAACTATTTACAAAATATTATTTATAATTATTAAACTACTCTTGAGTTACTTTTAAACGAAATATTTATGATTTATGTTGCAACATATTCTCCCTACCAGTAACGTAAGTTACTAGCAGTTACTTACGTTAGAAAGTAGGTAGTAAATATCGTCAAAATATGGCGTCTTTATAATTCTACCAGTTCGAGTTTGCCTTAAAGCTAATTTAAGATCAGGTTGAGACATAGTTTCCTTGGTTTGAATCTTAGCTGGCTGTGGCACAGGCGTAATCTTCACACAAGTTGGAGTTGTAAGCTGCTCTTCTCCAGGAGTTTCTTGTGGTAGTAGATATGCCGGCTTTAATCTGTCTATCGTTACATTCACTTCTTTATTCTTTATCCTCAAAGTAAAATATTACAGTATAATTAGTATCGTCCTGGATCTCGGTTCGTAAGGGCACTGTTGGTAACGTTTCACTCCAAGATACATTATTATGGGCTTTTAAAGCAACCTTTATTGATCTATAATCTTTCCGTTACACTGAGGGTGATAGGCTGTAGTATGTGAAAGCTTAATGCGGCAGATTCTTGACAAGGTTTGAAATATATAGGATGAAAATTGGGTTCCACAAACAGTAATAAGCTTCCAAGGTACTCCAAATCTTACTATTCAATTGCTATAAAAAGCTTTTGATACTGTTTCTGCAGAGGTTCTCTAGCGGAATAGCTTCCATCCAATTTCTTGTATCTATCTATACATGTTAAAAGGTAGGTACTGCCATTTGATGGTGGTTGTGGACCTACAATATCAATATGTATTTCCCGAAATCTTCCTGATGGTTTTTGAAATTCAACTAATATTGATTTTGTATGGTGGGTTATTTTCGACTTTTGACATGGAATACACGACTTCGCCGCCTACTGGACATCTTTTCCAATATTGGCCTTATAAATTTTGAGGAAATTAATTGTGCTGCTGATTTAATACCCGGATAGGACACTCCATGAAATTGATAAAATATCTTCATACGAAAATTTTTAGGTATATAAGGTCTAATATGCTGTGTTGAAGTATCACGCCAAAAATATTTTCCAATTGGAAGGTAATACTTTTTAAATGACAAACGTGTAGATTTTTGACTTGTTCGAAATTCTTCATCTTGTTCTTGTTCTTTGAGAACTAGTTCATAATCCATTAAAGCAATTTCCTCAATTCTTGATAAAATATCCACTACCATGTTACTTTCTCCTATAATGTACTTAATTTCTGTTATGAATTCTGAAATATATAGAAGTTGTTTAATTTGACATGGAGGTGCTTTATCAGACTTTTGAAAAAATGCGTTAATGGCTTGTGGTCAGTATACACTGTGAATTTTCTTACTGCTATAATATGTTTGAAATATTTAATGGATAAATAAATTCCGAGAAGTTTCCAATCGTATGTACTGTAAATTCTCAATGGACAAATGGACAAATAGAATATTTATTGTGGCTGTATTAGCATGGGATCAGCTAAATTCTACATTATAATTGTAAGTTGTATTCTACCTCTAGTTAACTCTTTAAGGTGTTTGTAATTCCAATTGAAAGACACATGTGTCTATGAAATAGTTTCTTAAAGATGAATATTCCTTTAAGTCTATTCTCGTCTCTTACTTAATTTGTATGCGTTCACAGGTTGTATTTTTAGTAAATAATGATTTTTTGTTTGTTTGTTTGTTTAGTGAACGCTTAGTTTAGTGTACATGCGAAAGAAGCGTGCTCGAATCAGTTCTGGTGGACTCAAGTTCTGTTCAATGCAAGTTTTGTATTGATAGCCAGGGACTGAAAGCAATCTTTAACATGTGAGTATCGAATTTAACAAATAAAAAGAAATAAAACTACAATCAGGATTTATTTTCTCAGCTGAAGAGTCGATAATGGTGAACTTAGTCACTATAATGGTGAACTTTGAAATACAAAGATTCATAGTGAAAGATAAAAAAGTGGGGAGGGAAAATTAAGTCTGTGAAATCTGTGAAAGATCTGAGTTTTTAAAAGTTAATTAACTTTTCGCTTTTGTTACAAGATGTATTTTTTTTCACTCCATTTATTTCTGTAGTTCTTATATGGAAAAGTCAACCGAAATTTACTGCGTTTCTCAATAAATAGATGAAAATCTCTCTCCAGTTACCTTGACAAGTAACTTTACCCTGCATGGTATTTTATATTTGATAAATAGTTATTTTTATGACCATTTTTCAGAAAATTTATGATATTAATGCCATTTTTATCTTCTTTCAGTTAATATCGAATATTTTGTATCAACTAATATCGAAAAAGTTTTCATTTAATATCGTTTTAATATAATTAATTGAAAACTATTTAATCTCTACTCTTTCGAATTTAAGAAAGACAGATTTAGTTCAATAATTTTGATTTAACAATTAATATTTTAAATTCATTACTTTTAAATTAAAAAAATAATTCTCAAATTAATTATTTGATGATTTTTTCTTACATTCCTTACAATTATCAATAGTGATCATTTACACTTTAACAGAAAAATTATTCAATGTAAAATATTCCTTTTACAAGAAAGAAATATTACATTTTTATTAATAAAATAAAAATTCGAGTTTTACTATTGATAGTTCGAGTTTTGCCATAGCATTCATATCCGAAGAGTATGAATGCTAAATTTTTAATGATTTAGGAAAGAAAAAAAAATATTAGAAGCTATGAATTACTCCTTGAAGTAATCATTTGAATTATTTTCCCAGCATTTATTAAAAGTTTTGAGATGTTATTTTTGCTTGGGGAAGAGGTATTATACATTTCTACCATTTACAATCATTTTCCGTGTTTACTCTTATGTGTTTCTGTTCAACAACACTAGTATTAAATTGCTCCCTCTTTGAACAATTGTATTTTTACCATACTTCAGATTTTTTTATTTTCCGCTGTCTAAGTTCATTTTTTTAATGTATTATTTTTTTAACTTAAATAAGAAAAACTTTCCCAAATACTTTAAATTATTTTATTATATATTATCAATGAAAATATCAATTTTCTACATTACTTTTACGTATATCAATAAATTTGCTTTTACTGGCTACTGATTTTGTGCTGACATACTTTTTACTGAAGAATTTAATCAGTTAATAAAAAAGCAAAGATAGGATATTACACAAAATATGCCTTCAGATAATTGTTTAATGAATATTAAACACTTGTAAATTAACACCTGTAATTTTCATTTTCGAAGCGTGTTTCCTGGCAATTATTTTAAATGGTATCTTTCACAGATCAAAATGAATGGATATAACATTTTAAAGGAAAGACGGTTCTCTTCCGTAGCTAGCGGAGTTAATCTTATCCGAGTCGGGCTTTGAAGAAAGGATTCGGAACATATCTGAGCTCCTGGAGAGTCGTCTGCACTTCCCCTATGCAGCTCTTGCGATCTAAGAAATAGTGGCATAGTTTCTTAGAAGCCATTCGGTGGCGTCTCAGCACCTGGCAGCATAGGCCTCTCCCAGTATCGCACTCGGCGCTCGTTTCGCATTCGTCATCTGCAAATAAATATGACAAATTTATAAAAACACAAACTTGATAAGTCGGGAATGTTGATTATTGTTTCACTTCGATATTACATTTATTTACATTATATTCCTAATGCCACCAATAAAAGACTAAACTGTGATAGATCGCGTTTTTTTAATAGACTCACACCTGTACATGAAATTCCTAATATTGTCGAGTCCCATGACAACATAATTAAAAGTCAGAGTAATTATTTCATAATTGTGCGTTTGCTTTTATAATACTACATTTTCATTTTCATTTTCATATTCCTCATATAAATTGCACAAATAATTCGTAAATTTTGTCAACAGTAAAACAATGTCCTATTTAATCTTGTGATTTTATTTCAATAATGAAAGAAATATGATTAAATATTTGATGAAATACCGACAACGATTTGAATTTTATTTCAACTATAAAATGCATTTCTAATAATTATGCTAATTTTTTTAATCAAATGTGTTGAAATTTAGAAAAAAATGAACCGACAAATAAATTTATACAATTAAAAAGTTAATTTTTGAAACTTTAAATTGATATAAAAATTATTTTGTATACTAGTATTCTTGTAGTCTATGATAAATAAATCAAAGCCAAAATTTCGTTTAATTTTTAATTAATATATTTTTGAAGAGAGCTCTAAGGTGCACATTCCTACTTACCAAAGTTCATTTGTGTCAAATTTGGTGTCTCTAGATCAAATGATCTAGAATTTATATCACACATATATAGACACATTTTTTTTTTTTTTTTTGCTATTAATAAAGTTGCAGAGCTAATATGGTAGATTTTTTTTTGGCACAAGTTCAGTATAAAACATATGGCTGGTTTGATTACAAAAAAAAAAAATTAAGAAGAAAGGCGCACAGAGTAAAAGTGAAAAAGGTAAAAGATTTTTAGAATTTTAAAACATAATACATTTTAATTGAAGCAAATTGTAACGGAAAGTAAAATACTAAAATTTCAGATGCAGTGAAATAATAAAAATATTGATAGATAATAATTAAACATAGAGTATGCATTACACTCCCGAGTATCCGGCCTAATGAGGTCGAAGAACTGGCTGGTTATCAAAAAAGCCGGATAGGTCAGTGATCTATGAACTCATTTCTTTGCTCTCAGAAGACAAAGTTTTTTTTTTTTTTTTTTACCAAAATTCACTGTTGTAATACGTACATTCTCACTTCTTATTGAGTTTTAAACCTTTCATTAATCTCAAGCGACGTATAATGTGAACGCGGCTCGGTAAATTATAGAAGCAGTTGCCGGTTTTTGCTACCAGAATCTAGTCGCTGTATAGCGCGTAATTTCTTCTCCATAGTCACTACAACTTTTTTTTTCGTTTATTGCCCGTTTTGAAATCTTCACTGTGGTACACTTACAAAAATCAGTAAGCATAGCCCAAGAACAATTTACAAATATTGTCCGTACTGTACAATTATAATCAGGAAAAGCGGCAACAATTGAGGTCTGTTACACACTGACTAAACAATGGATAACGAGCTCTTTTCCTGTCACAGCTTGTATTTTGTACATAATAAGTAGAAAGGTTATAGCAGACGCCCGCTTCCAATTTCATCGAAGATCCGCGGTTTTCATCAAATCCATCCTGCAGGACCAAACATCATCCCACATGTGAGTCACGGGAATTTGGAGAGGAGAGGATGCCAGCCTAGACACCATCTCGTCATCTGATTGTGGTAAAAAATTACGAAATACGTCGGCAAAATTGTCCTAATGTTGCTTTAAAACAGCACGTTAATGTAACTAAACTGAAGGAATAAAAAAGATACAATATAGCGAAACACAATGTTAATTAGACCACTCAGGCAGTTTAATGACATTATTAACTTAACTCTATTAAAAAGATTGATTTAACTATAAACAGATGTAAGACAATTGAAATAATACGACTATAATGTCTATCAAATTAGAGCATTTTTGAATATCAAATTTGATATTCAAAAAGGCTTTTTCAAGGAATCATGAATTAAATCATATATATAAGAAATGAAACACAATCAATATATTCCTTGAAAGCCGGCTGAGAGTCAAATGCATCTAGTCTGTCTATCTAATCTAAACTTATAATAAAGCTCAATGTGTGTGTGTGTGTGTGTGTGTGTGTGTTGGCGCTCTACAGGCCAGACCATTCAACCTACAGTTTCCAAATTTGGCACGTGTATACCTTGAAGGCCGGGAATGTGCACCTAGGGATTATTTTTTCGAATTTTTAATTAGAATTTTATTTATTTAAAAATTAAGCGAAATTTTGGCGTGTATCTGCTATAACTGCCGAAAATATTACGGCACAAAAAAGATTTTTGCATGAAGTTAAAGATAAAAAATTTATCTTTTAAATGCTACTACTGTTTTAATCTTAAAATTAAATTTCTATTTTTAATGAATTTATAAATAAATATTTTAACTATATTTTTCAACAATTTTTTTCGTACAAAATAAAAATAAAATTTAAGCTGCACGAGCAAGTTTCGCATTCATGGGGGGAAATTAGCAGTTTTCAAGGTGTTGCCATTACATGGATTAAAGCTCCAATTAAAAGTAAATTAAATATTTTTGGAAATGAAATCTGCAAATATATAATTTTCGGCACGTGTCTGTAGGAAATGAAACAAATATGAAATATTATTTTTTCTAAAAAATAAATTCAAGAAAAATTATTTTATGATCTTTTATACTCTCTATATTATTAATCCAATAAATCAGTTTTATTTTAAGTTTAATATGAACAGGATATCCATTCGAATCAGGGCCACACAGCTGATTTGTAAACCTTTAGTAAGACACAGATCTGCTAAAATGCTCTAAATGGAAAATGATTATATTTTTATGTAACTTGAATCAATAAATGCTCTAATAAATAACGAATTTTTGATTTTACATAAAGCTTCTGTTGTGGAAATCACGAATAACAAAATGTTCTTGAAACACTAATATTTTAAATAAAAAGAGTTAATTTCCAATAAACTAAATCAATCACTTAAACTGACTGATTTATGAAAATTTGAATATCAATATCAATAAAAAAAAGGATAATTTTAGTTTTTCTATCAATCGTTTCAAAGAAGAGATTTCTCAAGATTAATTGGCCTAATATTATGAAAATGTTGAGTCTTTCTAAAGTTTTAACATTCAAAACTTCATAAATAAGTCTTAGTTGATCGTTCAATTATTTAAAATTTGGTGTGTCCAGAATATTTCTCAGAATATGATACCTTACTGCATTAAATTTAGACTTCATAATTTTTGAAATATATTTATAGGCCGGAACAAAATATTATTATTGATTTCATTTCAATCCTTTTGAAAGCAAAACTAAAAACTGAATTTTATGCAGAATCTGAGAAATTTTTATTGAATTATTCTTTGAGATATTACATAAATTATGAAAAATATTTTGTAGTTCACATAAGACTTAAATATCGAGTGATTGTGTTGGCAATACTCATATTGAATAATAATAATAATAATAATAAATAAATAAATAACAATAAAGATGATAAATAAAATAAAACGTTTGGTTTTATTAAAAAATATCTTTATATTAATTGCAATTTCATCATTTCCACTTTAAATGAAAGTTGAAGTTTTACCGGAAATTACAACAAATTAGCAAAATATATATAGTAAATTGAACGAAACGATCTAAACAACAGTATAAGTTTGGTATGACTATCAAAATTTAAAGATTAAAAATGCTTTGTTTGAGAATCTGTTAAGAGACCAGTTATTTAAAATATTTAATTGAAAATTGTAGCGAGCGGTAATACTGGCGAACCGGCTGGTCGCCAAAGGCGTCAAGTACTTATATAAAGCTCAATGTGTGTGTGTGTGTTGGCGCTCTACAGGCCAAACCGTTTGACCTACAGCTACCAAATTTGGTACATGTATACCTTGGAGGTCGGGAATGTGCACCTGGGGTCCTATTTTTTGAATTTCTAATTAGAATTTTAAATAAAAACTAACTTTCCCGCCAAATAAAATCTTTTCATTTTCTCCACCACCAAATGAGTAAGGCTTCAGTTTTTTTTTTTTTTTTTTTTTCACACTAACGAGGATAGGGTTAACATTTTTCGGCCGATTATTTCAAATGATTCTGTTTATTTTCTTAATGTTTGATGCATTTAAAACTAAACATTATTAATTAATTGATCTTTCAGATTCATTCTGAGTACTTTTGAATTAAAATAAAACAGATTAAAGGAAATTAAAAATTTCTAATCTGCATAGCGTTATCCCAACTGGCGTAGAAAAATTCACGCATTTGCGTTATCGTAACTGGCGTTGAAAATTCACGTATGCGCATTGTGTTCTGATTATTGACAACTGATTCAACGGATTTTCACCGGATTCGGACTTGATTTAAATTATTTTTAGGTTAGTTGTGTGCTTTTGTAATTAAATTGTATTTATGTTAGTTATATATTTTTTGTATATGCTTATAGTTTTAATTATATCGTTTTTTAAGTAATATTTTAACCTGTTTTCGACCGATTATTTTAAATGATTATGTTTATTTTCTGAGTGTTTGATGCATTTAAAATTAAACATTGTTAATTAATCGATCTGATCATGATGTATCTGAGAAAGTTTTGTTGGCAAATTCTTGAGATATTAGATAAATTAAGAAAGATATTCTTTAGGGCCCATAAATTTTAAATGCTCAGTAACTCTGTTTTCAGTAATCATATTATTTAAAAAAATACTTTGTTTTAGTAAAATATATTATTATATTAATTGCAGATTCATCCTTTCTACTTTAATTTAAAGCATAAATTCTACGGGAGCTAACAGAAACTTAGAGATATACATATTATATTATGATTGAAGGCCTTTAAAATATTATGAGACCTAGGCCTTTAAAATATTATATTTATATGACTATCAAAATTTGAAGTTTTAAAATATTTTTATGAAGAAGTTATTAAAGTAGAAATTGCATAAATATTTAATCATTAAAATTTTAATGAACATTAAGATTGGCTAACCGGCTGGTCGCCAAAGGCGGCTAGTACTTATATAAAGCTCAATATGTGTTTGTGTGTGTGTGTTGGCGCTCTACAGGCCAGACCGTTTGACCTACAACTACCAAATTTGATATATGTATACCTTGGAGGGCGGGAATGTGGACCTGGGGTCCTTTTTTTTTTAAATTTTTAATTCGAATTTTGATTATTAATTAAAAACTAACTTTCACGCCAAAAAAAATCTTTTCATTTTCCCCACCTCCAAATGAATAAGGCTTCAGTTTTTTTCCCACGCTAATGAGGCTAGGCTTAACATTTTTCGGCCGATTATTTTAAACGATTCTGGTTATTTTCTTAATGTTTGGTACATTTGAAATTAAACATTGTTAAGTAATTGATCTTTCAGATTCATTCTGAAGTACTTTTGAATTAAAATAAAACGTAATAAAGGAAATTAAAAATTTCTAGTCTGCATAACGTTACCCCAACTGGCGTAGAAAAATTCACGCATGCGCATTGTGTTCTGTTTGTTGACAACTATTATCAACGGACTTGATTTAAATTATTTTTAGGCAGTTGTGTGCTTTTGTAATTAAATTGTATTGACGTTAGTTATATATTTTTTTGTATATGCTTATAGTTTTAAGTACGTCGTTTTTTAAGTAGTTTTTTAAACCTGTTTTCGACCGATTATTTTAAACGATTCTGTTTCTTTTCTTAATGTTTGATGCATTGAAAATTAAACATTCTTAATTAATCAATCTGCTCATGATGAATCTGAGAAAATTTTGTTGACAAATTCTTGAGATATTACATAAAGACTCAATGACTCTGTTTTCAATAATCATATTATTTAAAAAAAATGCTTTGTTTCAGTAAAAAATATTATTATATTAATTGCAGATTAATTCCTTTCCACTTTAATTTAAAGCATAAATTCTACGAGAGCTAACAGAAAATTAGAGAGTTACGTATTACGTTATGACTGAAGGTCTTTATAATATTATGAGTGAATTATATGATTGTCAAAATATGAAGTTTTAAAATATTTTGATGAAGAAGCTATTAAAGTAGGAATTGCATAAAATATTTAATTGTTAAATTTTAACGAACATCAAGTTTGGCGAACAGGCTGGTCGCCAAAGGCGGCTAGTTATTTAATAAAATTATGCTTTTTATAAGCTAATTAAAAATGAACACAGGTATCTATCTATGTATGTATCTATCCATCGAATATAACTCGAATGCACTAATGTAAGTAGCACGGATATTGCTGATATTACTTATCGTAAAATAGAAACAGTCAAATGCAAATAAATCATCCAACAAATTTCAGATTGCTTCGTTGAAAGTTTTTATAGCTGCATCGAATTGAGCACTTCGCTAACTGAATGGAACTGCAAAATACAATAAAAATTTCTGGATAAGATTTGCCGTTTCCCCAGAGAGCCCATTCAATCGAAGGAAAGAAGATATAAAAGAAAAAGGCCTCAAACAGAAAGTTTAATCGAGTTCAAAAGTAGGTCTGACCTCACCAGTCGCATAATCACTATTACTTGCCTATGGAAATTAATGTTGGGAATACTGTTCGTCAACGGATTCTGAAACGACCACATTTCGATGACTCCATCTTTTAGGCAGTGAAAATATTAAAGTTTATTCTTAAATGAAGCACATTGAAGGAATTTATTTTCCTTCCATCTGAGAAATTTTACCGTAACATATAGTCAATCGCTTTCATTTCCCTATGAAAATTAATATCATATCTTCCAAAACTATTATCTCACAAAAATAATTTTTGCCTTATCTTAAAACTCAAATTGTCTTTTTAAGCATAACATTTTCATAGAAGTACAATACCTTTCTTCGTTTTCAATAAAATGTAAAATTTAACTCGATACACGTTCTGTAACAATATTTTTGTTATGATGAAATTCAAGCTCATCTCTCAAATTATTCAATCGTATTCTCTTGGTAATATTAAAATTGTAGCAGTTGCTTTACTCTATCTTATCTTTTGAAAAATAGATGGCGATACATTGTTAGGTACGCATCCCATGGTGCACTGCGATTGTAAAAATAATGAGATGATACGCTATTCTGTTGAGATACGCGTTTTAATGTCTTGTCTTTGTTTTGTGTGAAATGTGTTCATAAAGAAATGTTCCCGAAGACATGGGTCCTCTTGCTTCCACTGCACGGATCATAATGATCTTCAGTACACCACAAAATTAAGTTTAATAAAAAGAACTGCTTTCTTCAGATTTAATTCAATGTAATTAAAATTTTCATTTCCTTTTTTATTTGCTTACACGATAATTTATAATGGACTGATTGAACTAAATTCCTGCTTTATATCTTGTCAAAAAGCAAGATGAATTTTTATTAAAAATAACATTCCATATTAATGGTTAAACAGCCGAAGAAACCCGACTGAGCAAACAAGCTGTTTGCTTAAGGTAGCAAAACATCTAAGACTAAAAATTAAAAAATGCACATAATTGAATAAATATTAAAAAAACTTCTTGAATTTTCTCAATCTATGCTTTTAATGGTTTGATGATAATAATTAGTGAGAAAGAACTTAGTCCACTGTCCCCTTACATTTCTGTACAGCAATGATCTTTCCTTTTTGCAGTGTAACGATAAAAAGACAAATAATTGTTTTTTAAACTCAAAACGTTTCCATAAAATATAATTGGTTATAAATAATAAGTTAATAGACAGCAGGCGCATGCACACCATGTCATATTGTTACGAAATTTCCGGGTTCGTTTGAATAGTGGAAGTTATATGGTGTGGAGGCGTATTTCGGTTCCTAATGGACGGGTTGGGAAAATTCTCGAACTTTCCTGTATGATCCATTTTGTTGCCAAAGTTGCCAGATTCATCGCCAAGTCGCCAAATGGTCACCAAGTTAGTCGCCAAGCTCTGAGTTCATTGACGCTTAGCACGCACAGGACAGATTGTACATCCTGTCTTTCTTACGATGACACTAGTTGTAATGGGAAGCAAAATTACAGGTTTGTAAGAATATAATACAACATTTAGTAATAGGTTCGAAGGAAAAGCTTAGTGAAGTGTCTCTGATGCCTCATGACTCGATTCCAATCTAATGCTTATGCTTTTTAACTATCCATTCTTTTTAACTCAAGAGCTATCTCTATTATTAATAAGTTTCTATTTTAAGTAAGTGTATTTTAAGTAAGTGTATTAATAAGTTTCAAGTGATAGAAATAATTCTATCACCTGCATTATTTTAATACCTTTCTAACATTTTTACAACACGTTTTAAGCAGATGATGATATTAATAGTTGAATTTTAAATCTTTTTGCTATCAAGATTAGAATTATATCTTGTTCTAATTAAATGTTGCGCCTATTAACGTGCACTAAAATGAAGAATACCAATTCATGTGTTTTTAAACTCAACTCCAAATAGCTTTTATTTGTATCGCAGCACTAGCACGAAAAATCTATTCAGAAATTGAATTCAGATTGAGACTCTTTCTTAATTCAAGCAAAAATAAATAAATAAAGACATCTTGCAGCATAATGGAACACTTTACAGGTGGTTACTAAAATATAGGAAGAAATTCTAGGTGTTCGGTAGACACCGTACGTCTAGAAACACCTAAATACTTGGATGTTTCGGTCACAATCAGGTTCCTACAATCTGGCCTCTTTGAAAGTCTGTGAAGTCTGACATTTTACGCTTTTGATAAAAAATCCTATACAATTTCACTAAAGCTAACCTCATATTACCATGATGAATAGTTTTTATATTTAAAAAAACAGAAATGCTTTTTAATATTTACGACGCTCATTCTTAAATGCAAATTTTATTCACTGGTGTTTCCAATCAATATTTCAATAACTACCTGTAATTTAACCTGGCTTCACTGTAATTTTAACTTCTGAGTTGCGCGGGCTATTATTTTTCAACGTAACCAAAACATTGTTGCTGTAAATTCCTTTCTGAAATTATGTAAATTCAAAATGTTTTATCACTGTCTCTTTCTCAGGCTTCCCGCATTCCTAGTCGGTTCGCTGTCATTCCTAGTCGTCATGGCTTTGACAAAGAATCTTGACAATAGATTGAAATGGGACTATTTCGTTAAGGATAAAATCAACAAGAGTTTATCAAATTTCATTTGATTTTTTTTTACTGCTGAAACTAATTTTTATTATTTTTTCATTGCAGATTCTTTGCCCTTTGTTTTATATAGATATTTAATCAGATAAATTTATTATGTAGAATATACTGTCACATTTTATCAAAACGCATGAAAGAATCTTGCGATATGCAAAATTTTGTAAAATTAATTTTGCGCGTAAGCATAAGTTGAAATGATTATTGAATTTTTGCAATTGAAGTGACTATGATATAAAATAATAATAAACAAAAGCAGAACGAAAAATAATAAAACAAATATGAACAAAGAAGATTTTTATTGTCAATTTATGTCCATTCTTGATTTTATAAAACAATTTTTAACTAAAATCTTTTGAGAATTATATACTTAAATAATTAAATGTATTAATTTTTAGTACTTTGTGAAGATAATTGCCGTCTGACATTTGAAGTCAGATGTCAAATACTTTTTCCTTCAGATTTATATTACTGCTGTTAAGCTATGTTTATCAATCTATTTCCAATATTTTAACAGACGTAACTGCAGGAGATTGCTTGAATATTAAAACTCTTCTCTTGTTTGTAAATATTTATCCCAGCCTGGGTTGTAGCATTGGATCGAAAAGTAAGAGATTTACAGCGGCATCCTCTGATAGGTTCCCAATGCACACGCTTTCTTCTAGGAATGGTTGGCAGGTATTGGAAAAGAAAGACCAAGAAGCTTCTTGGCAGCAAAATCCTAAGTCATTTCTGCAGTCGGCGCTGGTCTCACATGTGTGTACTGCAGATAATACGTTAAAAAATAACGAAAATAAAAGGTAAATAATAAAAATATAAACAAATAAATCATATTAAATAAAGTCCAAATAAAGCAAAAAATATGCAAATAAAAAGAAAATAAACAAATTGGGTCTAATAAGATTGGATTAGATTAAATTCGAAATAATCTTCAAAAATAAAAATGAAATTAATAAACAAAAAAAAACAATAAATAAATAAAATAATGTTACTGAATATACCCCGATTTGAAAAGTGGGAAAATGGGATATGAAAATTGTGGGATATCACACCAATCTATTTTGATAAATTAGGAGACCAATCTGGCCGCATTTCTTTTCTTCATAATGATAATTCATTACGATTTCTTTACAGAAAAACAGGAGAAAACAATTGCTTTCAGATCAACACATTCGTAAGCCTGTAATTTCTAAGTGACCTGTTCTCCCTTTCCTTCTTTTCTCTTTTTCAGTAAATACACTCCTCTGCCTGAGGACTCTACCAACTTTTCAGAGTCATGTTGTAGTACGACGATTAATGCAAAATAAATCACGTAAATAAAAATTTTAAAAAAGAACTATAGAATATTCTTAGTTTTCTAGTGTATTTTTTCAATATCCCATGATCACTATAGTTATATTACAGAAAAATATATCGTATACTTTATAATAGTATAGTGAAGGAAATAAAGCATATATTTTGCACCCTTTCGTTTGGCCATTTGGCTGATATTAGTCTACAAATTCAATGTAAAGATTACATATTAAAATTCTTTCAATTAGATTTCTGGGTTTTTGAGTTACCGCTTTCGCATACATTTAAGTAGACAAACAATCTGCTTGCGGAGTTGGCCCAGAATGTGATATAGATCTATAATTCTGGTGAAAAAATCGTTTGAATCCTAGTTTAGAGTGTCCCCGAGTTTGTCGCCAGTTTGGAAATCCAAAAAAGCAAGCGGAATAATTCTTTCAGTAACCCTTATATTGATTTGTTTACAATATATTTCGCTTGTTGAATTATACATCTACTATGTAGGAATAAAAATTAAAAATAATCGGCCAATAAACATATATTAAAGAATTTAATTAAAGTGCTTTTTATAATTGAATGTATTATTACAGCAAATAAAACATTTTATTAGTATTTTTAAAGTGAATTACGAACAGATAATATCTATCCTTTTGTCATTCTTATTGAATTTATTTATTCTAATTAAAACAATCTGTTCACAAATTTCTTAAAAACAGGAAATAAAAAACTAAAAACATTTACTCGAGCTTTTTGAAATCGTTTGTCTTTATTTCACAGTTTTTCTTTTTAATATTATCTTGCCATTCTAACGGAATTCTTTGCAATTTGTTTTTTGTTTTTTTATGGATTTCCCGTGATAATTTGTTAAATATGTGATTGTTCAAGTATCCGATGTCTGATGATTGGAATAATCAGAAATATTTTGATTATAGATGTTATCTAGGATATTGTAATAGAGAATTCGATGTCTATTTTTCGGAGTACATGTGGCATCGATCTGTTTGCATCATCGAAAAGTTCCTCTATCTTTTATAAAATTTCTAAATTGTTCCCTGACCAAATGAAGAATTAATTGAAGCGAATAAGTGTATTTATTTCTTAAGAAAAGCACCAGTCTCTAAAAGGAGCGGATGCTTACTTTTTTCCTTGTTCAGTTTCTGTTATCCTTAAATTGAATAAGAAACTACTAAGTTCCCTGTCCAGCTGATAACGAAGCTACTGGATATTTTCTGAAATCAAAAAAATTCTGCCCGGTGCTTTATTCAGATACCAAAGGGATCGCGTGTTCAAATTTTATTGTCAGAAGCCCAGATCGATGCAGCTGGTTTACAAAGGCTCTTTATTTCAGAATTCAAAGGATGTTCAACAATTGATTTGCAATGATTTTTGTGTTTAATTGTTACTTTTTTTGTAAATTGTTCCTACTAAAATTGTGAAAATAATAGTATAAATCCGAAGAAAAAAACATAACAAAAAATAACCTTTTTTGAAACTAATTAATTACATTAAATCCAAAGTAAATTTCATGTCTAACATATTCGCTGTTTCATGTTACTTTTTTAACTCGTTTCTCAATTCAAAACTCATTGAGAGAAGTCATTTTCATTCTGTTTGATAACTTTGCACCGAAAAATATTTTCTTTCATCAGCTAAAAATTGATTACTTTTTATAATTTTATAACTGATATTTCCTTTGCCTTTTTGTTCCCTAATTACTAACGTCTTATTTTATCTAATTTTTAGATTCGTCGCTTCGTGTATATAACTTATGATCAGATTAAATTCTGCTGTTATGTTTTTAACAGGTGCATTGTGGCTTTCATCATTAGAATATTATTTTATCAAATCCTGGTATTTACATCGTTATTTGTAGTTCTTTTTAAAACTTACAATTAATATATCTAGTAAATCTGAGATAATTGCAGGATTTCTTTATCATTTCGAATTTAAAAATAAATGATTAAGAACTGGAAGCAAATAAAATGTTAAAATTCATAGATTGTTTTATTTTTATCAATTTTCAATATTTCTACTAAATGAAAAAGACGAATCACAGATATTATGTTAGCTTAACTAAAATAAAAACTAATCTTTGAATAAAATTATATAATTCTTCCGAAGTTGTAAATAAATGTGTTAGTTATTTTGTTTATTAGCGCAAAAGCCATCTATCTATTGCACTGCAAACTTGCTTGTTCAAGAATCTAGAAAACAAAATGCATGTGTTTTCAATAAAAAGGCATAGAAACCGTACATATAAAATTTAGGCATGACCATCTAAGATCGAGTTTTCCCAATTTTGATTTGAAAGAAAATGGCAAATTTGAGCATGGAATGTAGAAATAACACTAATTATCCACAATAACACAAAATTACCTTAATTTCATATTATTACGATTAATCTATCTTTACTTAATGATATATTTTCTTATGTTAATGTAGACTTAAACTGGTAAAAGAATTTCACATTAGTAAAATTATGCTCGAAAATATTAAATAAATTACTGCACCACTTTCTGTGCTTTTCTTAAAATAATTTTGCAAAAGCAAATGGTGCAATTATTCATAAAAGAACACATTTTTCCATTCTTTTTACATCTAGAAATCCATCATCAAAATTGATTCAAAAATTCATTCTTTCCACGCGCCCACACACTTTTCAAAATCTGGAGCAATAACTTCAAGCACTTTGAAGTTTCGAAGGCAATTTGTAGAAATAAATGCAATTTTCTCAAATAAAGGCGATAAAAAAATAAACATTTCCTTCTTCGGACAAATGATTTTACGTAAGTTATGTACGTGTTGGAAAAAAAGAATGAAGAAAGGTTTAAATTGAATGTACAGTGCTTCATTCCTTAGAAGAGAAAAATTAATGGTAACAAATAAATGGCGGAAAAGAACAGCCATGGCGATCATATCAAATTATCTTTTCAATCAATCAGAGGCACTTTGCTTAATGTTTACAATCAAATGGGAGAGGAAAAAATGTTTAATATTTAATCAAAATTCTACATTTTGAGGATTTATAATAATGCTCGCGAGAGACCATAAAAACATAATACTCCAATTCTTCTGCAAATCTTACTCGTGTCGAGTATTTCCAAAATTTAACTTAAATGGCCAATAATTAGCATATCAAGAAAAAGTATGAAACAGTAGAAACCTTACAATATTTAACGTGAGCCTGTAGAAGAAGATGTGATCGTGAGAAATATGTTATTTTAAAAATATTTGATCAACTATTTTTCGTGGAACTCCTTCCATTTCTCCTTTTTATTTTAGAAAATTTTGCAAATATATTATTCATTTTTATTTATTACAAAATGAGGCTTAATCATTTTGATTTCAGATTGTTGTAAAACTGACCTATCTGAAACAAAACATGAAATACCTCTTTACTCTCATTCTGACCTTTTTCATCTCTCCTTACATTAAAGTGCATATCGGACTGCACTGCATAATTGCTTTGAACGCCAAGTAATCTTTTTTTCTTATCTCATTTTGACTAGATGTGACAGAAAAACATTATTTCTGAAGAGTTTTCTCCCCCCCCCCCTTTTTTTAATGACCATTTTTACAACTACACGAAACAAGAAATCATCAAAACTTCATTTAATTCCTTAACTGTTTTGCATTTTTTTATTATCTAATTAGATGACACCACCCATTTCTGGAATGTGTCGTTCTGCTGATTCAATTAAGAATCTATAGAAAACTTGGCATGTTTGTGGATTATGCATAATTTTTGTGTCTAATTATAGCGCCATGAAACGGTTTTATGTCAGCTTATAAGTTTGAAAAGCAGTAATCCGATGTCTTTGTGACGATGATAAAGCGGATAAGTCTTCTGTCATAGATGTTTTGTGCCGGAACTAATTGGAACTTTTGAACTAATTGAGATACTACATACAAAAAAGAAGAAAAATTTTTACAATCGCTAAAAGTGAAAAATATATGATTTAATTTACTATATTAACGTCATTGTACTTCTTTTATACGAAATGCGCAAAGCGAAAATATTGTAATCATCAAAAAATTCCAATCAGAATTTTTGACCAGCTGCCTCATTTCAGACTTTTTTTAATTCGAAAAACATATTTTTGGAAACATGTTAAAAAACGTTTTGAATCAGACGAACGAATTTCTCTGTATAGATTATACACCATAATCTGAAGATTCATATCAAATTGTGTAAAACATTCTATCAAAGAAAGTTTGTCTGTCCGCTATGTGAGTACAAGTAAGCACGATAACTACAAAATGGAGAGAGTTAACGGATAAAATTCGGTGTATATAAATATAAATACAAATATGGATACCAATACAAATACAAATATAAATATGGATACAAATGGATAAAATTCGGTACGGATATAAATCAAATTTTAAACCAATTCCGCCAAACGATTAACTGTCTATCGACCTATGCTTTCACAAGCAAGTAAATGTGATAGCTTAAAAAAGTAATTAATACATGAAATTTGGTATGTGGCTTTGCGATTTCAATTGAATTTTGAAACAAATTTTGGTTTTGAATCGGTAGAAAAAGGCGCTCCATATATGCAGTTGATATTCTGTTGCTAGCATATTAACTGCATTCTAGTGTAAACGGTCAAAGATAGCAAGCTAATGGGCTTTTTCGTAACTATTGTTCGTCAATGGCATATGGTTAATAATATGCTAGTACATTTGTTAGAGAGTATGCGAAAAAATTGCGGGAGACTACAACTGCTGGTTTGAAGTTACGAGACAGTTATTTATAAACAGATCTCATTATTTTGAAAGGAAAAAGAGAATAACGCATGATTTAATTTACTATATTAGCGTCTGTTTGTGAATCTAGGAAAAAGCTATTTGTAGATAGACCTCATGATTTTGATCAAGGTCAGATAACGAAGATATGACACTCTCTCCGAACACATATTACACCACAAAGAAATACCTCTCTGAGAAGGACTTTGCAATATTTTATCCCTTGTGAACTTATGGGGGGAGGTCGGAAATTATCATCATTCCATTTCAGATCAAGGGGTTTAGCGGCAGACCATTAATGCAGTGTGATGCATTTCAAACATTGACCATTGATACATTTCAAGGCTGGTTCGATAAAAGGAAAAGCAACAAACATCTCTGAATTATTTCGGATTCTGTAACACCTTCCGATCAGACAAAACTGATGACTGCTTTCCTTTGCTTCTTGGTTCATTTTGCAGCAATGCGGCCATTATTAGTCCCCAATAAAATAAAATAAAAATAACGTTATCATGGTCAAACATCTCACAAGTGACCATAATATTTTTAATTTTATGCTTCCGTGCTCAGTAGCTAAATTTATTTCAGGCTAAAGTGTGAATGATTCTTGATTGCCATATGTAGGAAGTATTTCTACTACCTAAAAGATTCAGTGAGGAATTTTTAAATGTACACATGATTCAAGACAATGCGATAAATTAATAATTTTAAAAAAATGAACATGAAGATACAAAAATTAAAATGAAACAATGAAAAATCATAATAGCATATTGTTTTCTTAAAATAATTTTCTGACTTTGTATCTTTCGAAATATTATCAAAATGCATTTTTATTCGCAATAATACATTTTAATAAATGTTTAACCAAGGTTATTCGAAAAGCTGGAAAGATATTTACATCTGTAAAATGAATAAATAAAAATGACCAAAAGATGAAACAGAGTAAATTAAGAACGGAGATATTATTTTGTCACAAAGAAGAGTGAAAAATGTAAAAAAGCAATTAAAAGCTCATAAAGCTTATTGCTATCTCTATTAAACATTCTTTTTCAAAAAAAGGGATCACAAACAATAAAATGAATCAGCATTAAGGCATATGCATTAATATGCATTTTATTAAAAAACGGATTGAAGTTGTTGTTTAATACTTTCGCTGCCACGACTCATGCTTTGTATTTAGACCATATATCTAATTAGGATCTTTTCTTCCCTTGCGCCTACTGTCCTTCTCTCTCTCTCTCTCTCTCTCTCTCTCTCTCTTTTTTTCGTTTATATTTTTTATCTAGGGTAGAGAAAGAATCGTCAAATTAGGTAGATGGTTTTGTAAATTTGATAGAAACTGTGAGCTACAGATGAGTTATGCGATAACATAAGTCAACGTGTTAAATGTAAATATTATCAAAATATTGGAAGCTACTTCCAAATATAGTATGTTCATAATGAGAACTATTCAGGTAAGCATAACGGCAGAACCACTGACTTTCTCTTAACAACAATGGATTGTTACTAATGTCATAGTCACGTGATAAATTAAACTGCAAGTATTATCTAGCTCATGCTCTAGCTCATGCTCCACTCTTTTTCCTTTTGTAAATGGAGAAGTGGATTCCAAAATTAAGTTGGTATGGTATTCTTAACATGTATCACGTGAACAAGAATTGGTCAAAGTGATAGTGGAGCACCAAAGTAAAATCTGCATTTAATGACAATTCCATTATATAAAGGAGTATTGCCTTTTTGGTGAACTTTCAGGAGATATTGGGTCATATTTATGGTCCATATTAGAAATTCCTAACAGCCAATTAAACCACAATGAGGAATTCTCTGAATCTAAGTCAATCCATCATCAGTCCTACCAATTTTTGGAATGACACTGGTAAGAGCATAGCCAGAATCTCATAACTTTCTATCTACGATTCATTTTCTTCAGCTATGCCGATATGTATTAATACACAATCAAAATAATAGTAAATTTATCCGAAATAATATTTTAAAATGCTAAAGAGAACATCGGAAGTAACTTACTGTATCCTCCCCTTTTCTCAATGGATCTTCCTTCCATTTGACAGATTTTCCCAGGGGAGTAGTTCCCCGAATCTACACATTCCAGGCCAGCGCCACAGTCGGAGTCCTTTTCGCAAGGCTGGTAAAATTCCTTCCCATGGATGGGCAGACACATGCCAGACACTGAAACAAAGCAAAATATTTAAAATATACGAAAATAAAACCAATTCAGAAAATTAGTTCCCGTGAAAAAAATATTCAATATATAAATCCTTGAAAATAATCCTACCCTTGAAAATCCCTTGAAATTATCCAAATAAAACAATCCTTGAAATCCCAAAAATATCCTTTAAAATACTTTATTTTATTCAAATAAAAAGAAAATACTCGTTCATTAGATTAGATGGTTGTTCAATCATGATAGTGTTATGAATCTGTAATGCTGCTTCCCAGCATAGTTGATTCCATCATCAGAAAGACCGTTTTGCAGTCATCTGTATTGGACGGAGTCCGGGTGACGCGTCGGAGGTCTCAGAGCTTAGTGACAAACTTGGCGACCATTTGGCGACTTGGCGATGAATTTGGCAACTTTGGCGCAAAAATAGATTATACCCGAAGTATCGAGAATTTTCCCGATCCGTCCATTGGGAACCGAGATACGCCTCGAAAGTTCCTGCTTGGTTGAGAGGCTTCTAGCCCCGCCTCCTGAGACCTATAAAAGGAGGCGGTCTGCAGCTGCCAGAAGAGAGTAGTCGGGATCGACGGTAAACAACTGGTCTTCCAGAGATTAACAGAGCAGCGACGGAGTCAAGCTAGTGCTGAACTAAACTGTGCGCTACTGTCTGAAGACAGGCTTAATGTGTGCACGTCTCGCGGCTGAAGATAATTGTCTTTTCTATGCTGTATATAGTTGTCGTCTTTGTGCTGTCCTGTGTGTCTTCGTGTAAATAAACGTCGTTGTTTTTTTCCTACTGCCGCCTGCTGATTGAGCGTTCTCCACACCATATAACTTCCACTATTCAAACGAACCCGGAAATTTCGTAACAATAGTATAAAACTTTTTTTATAATAATTTTATAAATTATTCCTGCATTGGTTAGCTATTCAATACCCTCCACTCGCTATATTTGTTTGTGGAACTTTGGGAATAGTGGTAATTATTTCTTTAATAAAAATGCCTCACAATTTATCCTACTAGCTTATGTTTGCATTTAAATGCTACTTTTTATTTATTATAAATTACATCTAATATAAACTTTTTATCATATATCACATTTTTCAAAGTGAGCACACTCGAAACTGCATAAAATTTTTAATTGCATCTTTTTATATCACATAACAAATTTCTGATAAAAAATTACCTTGAGTTCATTTCTATTAGAATAAACCTAAACAAATATACATATGTCTTAAATTCAGCATTTGAGATTTAAAAAAAAGACAATAGCAATTAAAATTGCACACGTATTTTAATTGTCTATATTTTTGCAGCTTATAGGATCTCGTTAAAACATCCATTAACTTAATGAATGACTAAAAGCATTACGAGAATTGAAAATTCCGGCTTTTTTTTTTTTCTTTTTCCTTAAAAAAAAACTCTTAAAGACATTAACTCGTTTCAATTTTAGACGATTAAGAATATTTTGTTCTTGCTTTTAATCACTTAGGGTGGGAAAAAGGCCCAAAATAAATCCAGCCTCCTTTTTGTCAAAATGCTCAGTAAATCTAAGAAAGCCTCCAAAATTCTTTTCAATGTAAAAAATAATTTTTTAAAAAATGAAATGCATTGGCGAGTTTGTTTACATTTTTTTCACTCATTTAGACTGTTGAATAAAAATATGGATAATTTAGATCTTAAAAAAAAAAACAGTAATCGCAATAGTTTGTAAAATTTTGCCACAATTTCTAATTCTATAGAATTTTAAAGAAAGACACCTTCCTCGCTTAAATGAATCCATAGAAGTGGCGTACCTTCAAGGTCAAGCGAAGGATATCCAAAATAAATAAACTCGATAGCGGGTATGGGGGTATTAAGAGATGAGTATACCAAACACTATTCATACAGAACACAGAGAAACAAAATAATTTATTACTTATTTCACGTTAAATTGGGTTATATTGGGTGGGTAAAGTAAATCTGAAATTCATATATGAAATTAAAACTTAACTAAAATCTATCGATTAATTGATAAATAATTCCCAAAAATTGAGATATTGTATCTCAATTTGAAATATACAACTGTATAAAATTTCGCAACTTTAAGAAGTGGTTGAAAAAACGATTACAAAATTTTATGTTCACTAACATGAAATGTCGGGTTAAATAAAAATGTATAATAAAAAAAAAGGCGCAATGACTGTCATAAATAAAACTGATGAGGAATATAACGCAACCTATGGAAAGAATTATGCACCCTTAATGTTACAAACCGAGTTACTTAACCGAGACACAAAGTGCAGATCGTGTTTTGGTTCTTTCTGTGATGGATACCTACTCAGGCTTTCTAAAAGGAAAGCAACATCTGTGATAAAATACACTTATTTGTTCTCTCTTTACGAGATCTTATCTTGCGATATCAAGTGATCATATAATCGACAATCATGTGAGGACATCATGTTGTTTCGGGTATAGAGTTTGTGATGTCGAAAAAAATTGGTCATATGAATATAAAAACCGTTCAAAATCGAATATCATCAATTATAAAAATGGATTTCAGATTGAAACCGTCAAAAATATAAAATGTAAAAAAAAAAATCAAATTCAAATCTTTTCAGTTTAGATTATAAATTAACTCCGTTTACTTTTAACGGTATTCACATGATTTAAAATAGTTTGCAGAATGACAATGACAGAAACTTCAATCTACTTTTTTAAAATGTTTCGAATGCTACGATTCATCAATACATATTTGAGTAATGATCTATAGTTTAAAAATCCATCTTTCGGTAATAAAAATTTATACTGTAAAATAAAAATGTTCTTACATAATAACTTAAAATGTGTAATAGTAGATTTCAATTTTTTTCCACTTTGTCTCGTATAAATAGTATAGAGAAAATATAGTAATCGTTAAAAAATTCAAACTCGAGATTTTGACGAAGCTCCACGTTTTAGACCTCCCTGAGTTCAAAAAACACATTTTTGGAAAAATGTCTGTCTGTCTGCCTGTGCCAAAGATAAACTTTTTGGGCCAGACGGTCGGAATATAGTACAAGGTCTTTGCACTAAATTTGCAGATTTCTGTCAAATTTCGAGTAAAATCTGTTCAGAGGAAGTTCGTTCGTCCGCCTGTTCAAATGTAAGTTAACAAGATTACTACTAAACTAAGAGAGCTAGATAGATAAAATTCGGAATACAGATTTAACATCTTTAGTGTAGACACCTGTCGTATTTTGAGTCAAAGTCAATAATGGGCTGATTGTCTGTCAGTCTATACTTTAATAAGTATGTAAACGCGATAAATTAAAAACAGAATAATTTAAATATATAAAAAATAGTTGTGATTTCGTGACTACAATTATATCTCCGTGCTAAATTTTGGTTTCAATTGGTTGGGGAAAAAAAGCCTCTAAAGCACAAATTCGATTTTCGAATACTATTAACCACCTATCTGGGATTAATCATCAAAAAGCTCGCCAAGGTTCACAGATGGATACAGTAAAAATGCTAAATCCAAGCCAAAAGTTAATATTCCGTAACTATTGTACGCCAACGCCATGCAGAGCTTTCTCTGGCATGACAAGTTTATTAGAGAGAATGCGAAAAAGTTTTGGGAAAACCACTCCCTCTGGTTTATATATTATTTTAGAAGTAACAACAAACTCATTTTTTGAGGGGGGGGGGTTATGAAATATAACTTTCATTCGAATAATGTTTATATTTAAATTAAGTAGTTCCGTGAATATAGAGTTAACGCATTATAATTTTATAATTTTTACTTTTTAATTTACTTCTGCGTCAGAGAAATTTGGAGTAAAAAAATGTCACAAAATGATAGGCATTCGCTCCAATGATTGAAATCCATTCAGTCGTTGGAAAACTGGCTTACATAGCTGGTAATAAAGTTGATAGAGTTTAGATATAAAACTACACCAAGTATATTGAAATGAAGTCAGATAACAAGTTTTCGACTCTGTCAGAGTCATAATACTAAACGGTCATGATATTAATCCCACCAGGTTTGACATATATTGCTAAGTTCATGACGTAAGAGCACATTATAAGAAAACTGGTAGCATTTTTTGTTAGTCATTGCAACTCGAAATATCTATGTCTAATTTATCTCAATCCACAATCCCCCCGGGGGGGGCACCTCGAAATGAGGATGAGATGCTTCCGGCATGGTGGTTGGATCTCGCCACCCTAGAGGGTACACTAATAGGTGGGGGATCTGACTCCTCCCATCGATGACGGGACGTACTTCTTTCTGGGAGGGTTGTACCGTGGCCGGTGACGGCCCTTAGGACTCAACCACAGTTCGCGCCAATGTTGCTGTTGCGGCGGTCCGGTCATTCAGTTTTATGGTTTAAATCCGTGTGCCTCCGTGGCGGGTCGGAGAGTTAGATGGTTGACTTATCTCAATCCACAGGGAGACACCTTATAGAGGATGAGAAGCTTTTGATATGGTTGTTGGTTCTTGCCACTCAGGTGGATACAGAAGTGGTGGGGAATCGTCTATCCCCTAACCGATGACGGGACGTACTTAACACTGGAGGGGTTGTACCGTGGACGATGATAACCCTTAGGACTCAACCTCAGTTCCAGCAGTGGTTTGGTCATTCAAATTTATCTATATGCTTCCGGGCGGTTTGGAGTAGTCCACTTGCGATTTAATCAACTCATGGGAACGTGTTGCTTTCGTAGTTTTTTAGTTTAGTTATGTTAACGTCCCGTTTTAAAACAACACCAGGGCTATTTTAGGATGGACCTCGTAATTTTGAACAGCTGTTCAGAAGACGAGGACGACACCTGAGCTGCCACTCCCTCTCCAAACTTCCATGCCAGCGGGAGGACGTTTGCCTCCGACGAATTTAACGTGCATCAAACCCACTTCACGACGGTTCATTGGTGGAATCTTGTCTCGAACCTGAAACCCACCGATTTCGAAGCCGAGACCTGATTACCAGGCCACTGCGGCCCCTGTTGCCTTCGTAGAGGGATTTTTAAAAGACTACGGGATTTTTGAAAATGCGAAATACTTTTTACGGTATTTCTATTTAGTTTATGTTAATTCATAAGGCTTTATAGAATTAATACTGTGTTTCTATTCCGATATAATTGGAACAAATTTTGTTAGTAAATCTACTAAAGCATTTTCAATTTTAGTGGACTTGCTAACAAAATTTGTCCTCGAATTTATCATTGATAATCCAATTTACGAACAGAAAAATCAATAAAATTCGGAATACACTTCCTTTTCACACTTATGTATATTTTGCTTGATGTTATACTTTAGTAGGAAAGTGCATTTTTAGCGCACCGCCAATGAAGTTTAGCGCCAGTCGCCTTTTCACTTACCTGCTAATAAGCTCTCCTAAGGCTTTAAAACAGGCAAACTTTTAAGAGCTGCATTTTCTGCTATTCTTCAGGCTAATAAGTTATCCAAAATGGCAGTTTCAACGTGGACTTGGATCCACTCGATAATAAACTCTTGGAATGGGGAAAAAGTATGCTTTTTCTCCCCATCACGTCTACATAATCACTTTTACTTCAAGAGAAACTTTTACTTCTTCGGTGCAAAAAGTACTAAAATAAGGAAGCACAAGTGTTCTTAAACTTCCTTTATTTTTTATTCTAGCTTTAACAAGATCTGCCTCTGCGCGGTTTGCTTCCAGAACAACAGTTCTTTGTATGTGCTTTGTGTTTTTGCTTCACAAAACAGTTGGGTGTGTTGTTTTTTCCTTTCCCTTCACGTATTTGCTCGCGTTTAACTATTCATCTCCAGAGAGGCGGCTTCCCTTCCGGAATTGCAAGCAGATGAAATATATATAAAAGTTACAGAGTTTATTGATTGCTAAAATGAAGATTAAGGTGATTACAAATGCATGAGCAAATTATACTTAAATTGCAAGAAATGTTTAATTAAAAAATATGTTTTTCTATTTATAAAATTTGATTAAGCGTTCTTTTTTGTATGTGAAGTATACGAAGAAAAAATATTGTAATATTCAAAAAATTAGAACTCGAGATTTTGAAGATTCTTCAAGTTTCGGACCACTTCCCGAAGTCCGAAATGCACATTTTTAGATTTGAGATTGTCTGTGAAATTGAACTAAAAAAATGCCTTCAGTCAGATCGATGAAATTTGGTATATGATTTTAAACTAAATTTAGTAGATTTTTGTTGGTTTCTATCAAAATATTCTATTAAATTTTCAATCAAAATAATCAAATAATCTATCATCAAAATATTTTATTCACGGAAATAGGAATCACGGGAATATTAATTCACGGAAATAATCTATACACGGAATATTCTATTGTCTGTGTATAGATGAATCAAATAAATGTAAAACGGAAAGAGCTAATTGGATAAAATTTGGTATACAAATTTAGCGTCTAAATTGGAGATCTTGTTTTCATATTTCGAACCAAATCTGTCAAATGCTTGACCCTATATCGGGTTGCATTTGCCTAAATATGTAAAGACGATACTTAAAATTATAACGACTTAGCTAAATGAAATATGATATGTAATCTTTTTGTTCAAACTGCAATTCTGTGTCAAATTTTTGTTCCATTTGGTTAAAACCAGGCGTCCAAAATGCATATTCGTTTTTCTTCATTATATTACAAAGCACAAAATGTTTATGTGTACATTTGCATAAGGCTTATGTGCGTGAAAATTCGTTTTTCTTCATTATATTACAAAGCACAAAATGTTTATGTGTGCATTTGCATAAAAGGCTTATGTGCATGAATATTCGGTTTTCTTCATTATATTACAAAGCACAAAATGTTTATGTGTGCATTTGCATAAAATGCTTATGAGCGTGAATCTGAAAACGACCAGAAAATTAGGGACTTGGGAAAGCCTGCAAATGCCTTGCATGGCATCGCCAAACAATATTTGCGAAGCTTTGGCGTGATTTTCGCATTTCGCGATACTTTGCGATTTTTTTGAGGCAATTAATCTCTGCCATTTAATAATAGGTGTTTAAAAATCGAATTTGAGTTTCAGATTCGTTGTTTAGATTCGATTGAAACTAAAATTTGATATAGAATTGCAATTGTCGTCACAAAATCGCATACCAAATTTCATATATTTAAGTATTGCATTCTTGAATTATTAAGTATACATTCTTGTGAAATCACAGATCGACTGAAAGCCAAACCATTAAGGGATTTGCATCTAAATTTTATTTACTACAGTTACTACGTTTTAGAATTAGTTCTGCGTATGGATTTTAGCCATCCAGACGCTCGCTTTCTACTTATCTTGTTAATTTATATTCGGAGAGCTGGACAGGCAGGCTTCGTCTGAATGGATTTCGCTCAAATTTTGATAGAAATAATTAAATTTTGTTTAAAAATAACATGCCAAATTTATTAATTCTATCTTGAAGCGTTTTTGAGTCATCTTTGTCATAGACAAACAGGCATAATTCCAAAAATGTATTTTTCGAATTCGGAGAGGTCTAAAGCGAGGAGATTCGTAAAATTCTCGAGTTCGAATTCTTTGCCAATCACAGTATTTTCTCTATACTTCGTGTACGAGAAAGTCTGGAAACTCGTTGCAATCACAACTTTCACCTGCAGATGTAAAATTTTAGGCAGAGGATTGGAAAGTTTCGGAAGGATCACTCCCACAGGTTAGTAACTAAAATAAAATCAAAAATCGAAATAAAAATGCAATGCAGTGGAGAAAATGAAAGTTTTGATATTAAATGGAAAAAATAAAAACTAGATGTGACGCTTTAGAGCCTGTTATATGCATGTATTTGCGAATCCTCATGTTTCGTTTGACTTTAGATTTTTTTTATAGATAACAATAGTTTTTTGCCATATTATGCGCATTTATATTTAGACATGTGTGAATAAATTGGAGATATCATTTGTCTTTCCTTCAGTGCTGTATTTTCATTAGGATAAACGTAAATGTGAGTGTATTGGAGTCAAACATTCCTCGTTCACTCCTACAAACTCGTTAGTAGTTCTTTCAGAGGATAGTGTGAAATTTTTGCAAGTCAGACGAGAAACCAATACTCTGCTACAGAGAATTGTTATTTTTCTTATGTATATATATATATATATATATATTAGAAAAGAATATTTTAAACTTGTATGTGTGTAAAAAAAACCTTAATAAGTAATTTTTGCGCTCATTGGACTAATTAATAAGCATAAATGGTCCCCACATACTTGTTCTATAATTCTTGTCAAATCCGTGAATAAAGAACTTGTGACGGATCAGCTCGACTAGCGACCCAGCGTACTGCACACGCAGTGCTCTGTAGGCTGGCAACCCTAAACTTTGGAAAGAGTTAGAAATTTCTCTTTTCCAGTGAGACTTCCATCTTCAGCTAGAAGGAGACTCGCTTCTGTAGCGTGCGTTGAACGTCTACGATTGTAGTTATATTCTGTTAATTAATTTTATTCTGTTCCGATATGTGTTATATTTAATAAACGCTAATTTTAGTTTAAAGTCTGGCAAATTTCTTTAATAATTAATGCCAATTTAATTATGCACGTGGTGACGCGTACATTAAAGACTTTTGATAAAAGTGTAGTGCATCTTTAATTGGTCAAAGTCACTTGGAGAATCTAAATAATATTTGGAGTAAAAAGTATGATTTAATTCCACTTTAGGGGAGGGGAGATAAAATAGCTTTCCTGGTAAACTTTTAAATTTTGTGTTTTGCTTTGAAGGACAATTGGAAAAATTTCCACTTGCCTACAGCTCCCACAATTGCAGACAGTAAAACGTTCCTAAAAGAAGTATAGATCTGTCAATTTTTCTATACTGTTGATTGGAAATACAGGAAGAAGATAAAATCCCTAACTTTTTTTTCTTCCTAAAACTTTCAATCTATCTATGTTCCTCAGTTCATGCTATAATTTAACCTATTAGGCTACTGGTGAGCTGTTAAACTATATAATAAAGTGGACATATTTCAAAGCGATTTCTCAGCCATTAGCAATTATTCAACCATGCTCGAGACAATAATAAGCTTCATTAAAATAAAATAAAGTAAATCTGGTACTCACATCCTTCTATGTCCACGCAGGCTGCACCTCTACAGCATTCTTCGGAATGGAAACATTTCTTTCCGTAGCACCGACTCTCTTCCCGATCCAGAAGGGCTTCCAGCATCTGACCACTTTTCTTCTCACCCTGCCCCGGAGAGAAAGCATAATGTGATTTTTTTTATATTTTTTCATTATTAATACTAATATTAGCACATATCTAATTCAACTTCGGTAATTACTCAACTTTTTAGTTTGTTGTATATCTTCTGTGTGAATGCCGAATTCTGGGAATAGTACTTATATACATTAATTAAGAAACAAAGCCCATTTTAATTATCCTTAGCATCCATGTTTGCTAATTTAGCATGCTAGGTTTAGGTATATCTTGAATAGAGAAAGAAAAAAAATGATTATAGAAATACTCAAATAAGACACATCACTGTCAGTCACAACATGTTACAAACAAAGAATCCACTGCCCTCGTTCATCATCAAGTATTATAAAAGGTTAACTTGTAGATTATTAAACTTGTAGATTATTATAAAAGGTTCAAAAATCGCTTGATTTCCCCGTCAGATTTACATGAAAGAATCGCAGGCCACTTTAAAAGAGCGAAGGCAATTTTGTTTTACTTCTAAACGAAATCAACGACATATAATTGAACAAAATTGCACAAGTGTTCTTAGTTTAGTTGAACAAATAAGGAGATCATAATTTGATCTGTGGGAGGGGGGGGGGAATAGAGGGAGTAGTCTCCCCAAAAATTTCTCGTATACTCTCTAATAAACTTTTCATGCTAGAGTACATCTTGCATGACAATTAACCACTTCTTTGGTTTGGCTCAAAATTTGACGGGTGCCTACAATATAGATGTTAAATCTGTGTACCGAATCTTATCTATATAACTTTCTAAATTTTATTGTTACCATGTTGATTTATTTTTACAAAGCAACTTCCTCAGAACAGATTTTACACAAAATTTGATAGAAATCTGGAAACTTGGTATAAATGTATTATTACATGCGCATTAATTGCATAATTAATACACATACCACATGTGTATTAATTTCATGGCATTAGTCAGCAAAATTCAGATCGAGATAACCGAATTTAACATTTTTACTGAATCTAGAGCGCGAATTTTTGAGATTTTTTCGATGATTGCACGTTGTTATATGTTCAATACACGTCACGGAAAATCAAATAAGTGGGCGCCGTTTTTCCTATCGATTGAAACAAAAATTCGGTATAGAACTACAAATTCAGTCACAAGATCACAGGCCAGATCTCATTTATTTGTCATGATGTTTACATGTATGTAAAACTGCAGATCGATATACGGTCAATTACTTGGCAGATTTGTTTCCAGCCTAAACTTTAGATGGTAAATTTGTGTTTTAAATTTTATCTGTCCATCTCTTTACGTTTTATAGTTATTCTATTTACTTATACTAAGCTATACAGGATAATTCAAAATGAATATAGCGATTACAAATGACTAGAACTATTTAATGAAAATTAATAAGATTAACACATAATGTAGACGTAACTTCAAAATTATCATAGATATTCTATATGACTTCCCTTGGTCACACGGACAGTATCCAGGTGATAGTCCATTACAAGCCATACATTCTGAAACATGTCTGCAGTCACTGATGCAAGCGTATTACAAACGCGTACTTCGAGTTCCTCAATTGTTTTGGACATGGGAAATTTTGAAGTTCCGTCTACATTATGTGTTAATCTTATCGGTAAATTCTGTTCTGTTCAAATGTATACAAGATCTGTATGTAATATCTCTGTATGTATACAAGAAATGTATTCAATATCTCTCAAAACATGTAAGCCAAGTATGAAGCCTTCATTGTAGAATATCAACCCTATTCAATTGATTTTGTCCTGTGTGATTTCTTGTTTTTTCCTCATGGTTAAATCATTATTAAAAAGAACAATATTTCAGATTGTAGATACAGTGAAAGAAGCGGCGGAAGTGATGAAGGAGCTTTCAGGAAAATGTTTAGCAGTACTTCTTCGAAAAATGAAAATTTTACATGGAGTCGTGTAAGAATTGGGAAAGGCAGTGTCTTGAAGGTTTATCATCAAAATTATGAAAAATTATAAATAAAAAGTCAAAGTTTTAATCTAGTTATTTTCTAGTCCATTTGTATTCTAGTTTGTATTTGCCCAAAAAGTGTAATTTTGGTGTTTAAAACCAAGATGATTTTATTATGACTTGAAACAACATTCCTAAATCTTAATATCCATCAACACCAAAGCATTTATCACAGCTCGAAGTGGCCTTTCTTCACGCTTTACCTCAACAAATGGTAACGCCTAAGAAGAGAATTTTGGTTCTAAAACGGCTGTTTGAGTAAAACAGTGATTGATGATGAAACATAAATCTCTCACATTAATACAAAATTCCAGCGGCAAGCTATGAAATCACAACAGACCAAGTCTTAGAAAACAAAAACATGAAACAACATAATTCAGCATAGAAATCAACTCATCCATTTCAATGAAATTATCTTCTAGGTGAAGAAAGACGCTTTATAGGTAAGAGACCTCTCAGAGACTTGAGACCAGAAGAGTATTCCCATGTAGGCATATTAGGCAGCTGCCTAGCGCCCTATGGTGGGGAGAGGAAGCTGATTGATTAAGAATATTATTAATCGAGTTGCCAAATAAAAAAAATCAGTACAAATGAAAATTTTATGTATTATAAAATATTAGGAAATATTACCATTTGGTTAAACAATACTGATCAAATTCCTATACGTTTAATAACTTTTTCAATTAATTATTGCAACATTTATAAATACCAAACTTCTACTTAAGTCATTTGGTGAACAAAACGCGGTTCCAAAGTAAACGAATGAAAAAATTATATTTTCAAAGAATTGATAAAATCATCTATAATTTAAAACAGCCCATCAATGTGATGATAAAATTAAAAATCCACTGAAACTTGAAAATTAAATTGAACGGTTTACGAAAAGAGGGGTTTCAGAATGTGCGCTACCTAGAATCGGAAAATTTTTTAATCCGCCACCATCAGAGAACATAATTGCTTTGATTTATTTCAATAAACAGAAGTCCGAGTAATGAAATACGGATAGAGAGAGAGGGGAGAAGGTTTGCTAGTTTTATTGGTTTACTATAAAATTCAACGCATGTTCCCAGTGACTCAAAGAGACTGATGAAGCGAGTTAGTTCTCATTGGTGTAGCTAAATTATCAACTAATATTGGCGACATAGCTCTTATTGACAACTACTTGTTTTCTTTACCCCAGTGATCCGTTGACGATCAGCACTTCAACGACAATGAGTTCATAAAAAACAAGTATAGCAATAGCACTGTTTTCACTGACATGATCTTTCCCTAAGAAAAGAATGATAAAACAGAATTCTAGTTATGCATCTGATCTTTAAAGTGGCACTGTTTTCACTGACATGATCTTTCCCTAAGAAAAGAATGATAAAAGAGAATTCTAGTTATGAATCTGATCTTTAAAGTGATATAAATTACTTTGAAAATTGATTCTATGTATGTTCTATAATCTCTTATGTAAAAATAAAATTATTTTATTGAAAGTTAAGCAACATTCTTAATACCAAAATAGCATTTTCTTTCTGTACTATATGCATCTTATAATCATTGTCAAAATTATGAAAAAATATATTAAAGAAGTGCTCTTTTCTTTTTCAATCGATTGCAAAGGTCCCAAAAATTCTTCCTGGTCCTTCTCTATTCAAAAGTGAAAAAATACTTTGATGGTTATTGCATCATGATAAAGTCCTTTAATCATTTACCTTTTTTAGAATTATTCCTGCTTACTCAGAAAATAGATATTTTGATTCATATAATTTCTTGATACTCAATTTCAAAAATTATATAATATGCTTGATGGTTCGATATTTAAATCATGAAATCTCGTGCAATCTTATTTAAATGAGTAAAATTTTATATACGACATATTTAAATTCCTTATTTGCGTGATTACTTGTACAATTTCTCGTAATTTGGCATTTCTTCGCAGTTTCCATTTTTATATTAATTAATTAAAGAAACTTGTTTTGGAGAAAAGTGAGAAACGTGAGAAAGTATTTTTCTCTCAGATAAAGGAAAAAGAATAAAAGGCCAATTAACATGTAGCACGCAAATTTTTAATTACTCAAACACAAAATAGACAAAACTGTGCGATTATGAAAAAATTTCACGTTGAAATTTTTACGTATTCCCATATTTGGGATTGCTCTCTGTTTGTAAGAATTTTTTTTATTATAATATCTATTTATAAAAGCGAAAACTTAGCAAGGCAGATATATGGAAATCGACATGTGGTGTTGCAATTAAAATTATAGATCTGTATCATCAAATATCATCTGTATCGTATTTTTGACTAAATTCATCAACGACAAAATAACCAAAAATTCATAGCCGATTTTCTTGATTACACAAAAAGGGTAAACACAAAAAGTATTCTGTTATAAAAATACACGAGAAAGTCGGTGACAAATGCTTTCTCTGATTTCTTTTCAAAAGTTTTTGCATGTATAATAAAATACTTTTAGCTGCAGTAAAGATCAAAATATTTATTATACAAATTATAATTTCTTCTGTTTAACAAAAATATGTGATCTTAGTGACAGATCTTTGAATCTACGATAAAAAAAATCATACGTTTGAAATCCAAAACTACTGAATAGTCAGCATGCAGGAGGCCCTTAGAACAGAGTCAAATACGCTTCCTTTGATTTTAGGGTGGGGTAACGATTTAACTGTCATGTTTGCCATCTGACTGGGATTCAAAATCAGGGACTCAACTGTCACGTTTGTCATCAGATTGAGATTCAAAATCAAGGGCTCAAATGTTACTTTTGTCATCAGATTGAGATTCAAAATTAAAAGCTCAGTAATCACGTTTGTCATCATCTGATTGAGACTCGAAATCAAGGACTCGGCTGTCACGATTGTCATCTGACTGAGATTCAAAATCAGGGAATTAATTGTCACGTTTTTCATGATTCAAATTCAAAATCAGGGAATCAACTGTCACGTTCTTCATCTGATTCAGATTCAAAATTAGGGACTCAACTCTCGCATTTGGCATTTGATTGAGATTCGAAATCGGGGACTCAACTCTCAAGCTTTCATCTGATTGAGACTCAAAAATCAGGGTGCAGTGGCGACCTCAAGGTAAAGTTTCAGCTTCTGGCAAGGCCGAAGATTTACAGATTCGAACCGATTGGATCAAGAACATGACATGTTTTTTTTTTTTTTTTTTTTGCAGAAGATATTGAAAAAAACTTATTCTGTGCTATAGATCAGGTGAACGAATACACATAAAAAACTTTCTTTACAGTTAAGTAAACTTTCTTTACAGTTAAATAAGACAAAAAAATATTTGATATATTAGAGAGGCTTACTTCAGAAGAGTTGATTCAGTTAGTTCAGTTAGAGTTGATTTTTGAAAATATTCCTTTAAAAGAATGTCAAAATAAGACAAAAAAATATTTGATATATTAGAGAGGCTTACTTCAGAAAAATGATATATGACCCATCGCAATCAAATTTCTTTCGATCCGAAGTCAAATTGGAAAAGAAAACAGATGATATTTTTATATATTGCTTGTTGGTTAGAAAATGGCGGAGGAGCTATAATTTAAATGTATCCCAGAGTTTCGCAATTCAAATCAAAAATGCTATGGTGAGCGATATCTAAAATTCAATTTATTTACTATCCATTTTTCTCTGTCATCTGAAAAGAATATATAAAAAGATATATCAACGTACATATCTTTCTAGATTAAGGCCTTATCTTTTCGTTTCGCTGGTTATTTTATACAGCTATTGCATTTATTAAGGCTGACTTCGGATATGGAAGACATGTGCTCAAGCATAAGAAACGATGATACTGATAATAAATATGTTTTTCAATAATTTTAAAGGAGTTTCATTTTTATTGAGATACTAAACCCTCTGAGGCAACATTATGCAGTGTTACTCAGAACGATTGCAATTATTACAGATGGCTATAATTTTCTTGTCAACAAAGAAAGAATTAGAAAACTATATAGAGATGCCTGAAGTTTTGTTTGTAAGAGCAATAAATTGCCTTCCCTGATCTTCCCAAATCAGAGAAGCAGCATTTATTGGATAGTTCATTTCAAGCTAAACATTGTGAAGTATGTTAGCAACCTTTGATGCACATTCGGTTACATCAGGAATGTTGTGCATTTGGCTATCTAATTATCTGAAATTAGTTCTTAGGATTTCATCTCATTGGGGTGCATCGTAAACTCTGTCTTAATGCTTTTGCGTACAATGGGGAATTAAAAGTATAAATTGAAAATGCTAAACATGGCAGCGAAATGGATTATCAAATCGATTTTCCTCTTGTGAACATGGATAGTGGCATAAGAAAATTCTTAAAAATTCAAATGAAATTTTAAGCTTTCATTTGATTTCTATTTAAATTTATCTCCATGACGCTATTCATGTGGAAATTTTGGCCATTTGTATTGCTGTAATTAATTTGTGTGTAATAATTACAATCTTGTATAAGGCAAAATACAAGATATAGTAATATAACCTTGTGTTCTGTGTCTCTCTGCCAGGTGGGAACAAAAACAAATTTCAAGTATATATTTTATAGTTATCCTTATTTTGTTTTTGAATATAGCGCAATGTTTGTAGCATTATATTATTTTGCATTTACAAAATTCATTTAACATTTGCAACTTTATTTTGAATAAAAATAATGGAAATTTGTTGCGGCTGAGAAATTTAATTGTAAAAGTAATTTCCTCAAAAATTGCATCCTGTCTCAAATGAAAAAATCGCATAGTGTTTTTTCATAGATTATTGATCATTTTTAAAGCTACAACATTAAACAATATGAGTGATAACTTAAATATGTGTTTACAATATGGAATATAAATACAGTAGTTTTCAACAATGAATTTGAATTTCTATCAAAACTGTATCTTATTAATAGCTAAGTTTTGAATAGCTTTTCAAGTACTAGAAATCTCAAAGTCCTTTTCAAATAAAAAAAAATTCTATATTAATAAGGTAAAATTAATTTTATTTAAATATCTCTCTATTATGACTCGTCTAAATTCACTTTATTAAACAAATATTTGGCGCGGTTATGCTATTTGCTTGTATAGCATTGCGCATGTCTATTGGGAATAATTTTTAATTAATAAAAAAATTAACGATTTAATCAGTTGTCATGAAATTATCACTTAAATAGCCTGTATATTTCATAGCGTTTATAGACAAAAATTCAAGAAAATCTATTGAGTTATTTGGATTTCTATATCGTCCAAAATATTTAGACATTGCAATTTAAATTTTTATAAATTGTACAACAGAATACCAGAGAAATATGTGATTCGAACCAAGCAGGCTTTTTCGGAATCTTGCTAATTTGAAATAAAAATTAATGTCTTTAATATTTTAATCCTTTTTATGGGCGAGGTATAAAGAGGATATTCACGAGAAATATTTGGAATTAAAACTTTTCCCTATAATTTGAATATTAATTTAGCTATTCCATTATAATCCATTATTACATTCAACTAATAGTTTCGAATATTCTTGGAATTCGTACAATAATTTCAAAGAAAGTTTCCAGTTTCATTTAACGTTTGTATTTAAAAGCTTATATATGTTTCAACAAATATTACAAACCCTTCCTTTCTAGACACTTAAAACACAGTATCTATCGGAAATTTTTATTTATAGAAGCTATTCGTTTAGCTCCTTTACTTCGATGCAAAACTGAATCTTCATCATTGGCAAGAAAACGAATCGAAATGACTCGCTGGAAAACGTTTGCATAATGACTCTTGGCGGGAGTTCTCATTAAAAGTTAATCAAACAAAGGCCTTGGGGAGCACGTTTTATAGTTTCTTGCATGCACATAATGCTTAACTTTCAACAAAGCTTCCAGGACGCTTATGTTTAATCCTATTTGTAAGATCTATCAAGACTCGCTTAATTGCTTTGCATAGAAACTAGGGTTAAGGAAAAATTAAAAAACCCATTCAATTTAGTGAGAAGTTTCAGAGACTTTTTCTTCCAGGAGAAGTGTCCCGTGGAAATTGGATTATGGAGTGTAATTCAGTTGAATCACCGCCATTGTCGTTTACCTACGGTTGCGACTGGTATAGAAAAAGATACAATTACTTTGTGATTGTTGTTTCGAATTTGAGACTAAAAGGCACGGAAGAAAGAGGGTTAGGATGAATTGATAAAAGGGGAGGTTTGCCACTTTAGTTCAAAAAAATTAGTATTGGGATTCTTAATATCTAGAGGAAAGAATTTTCAATTTTTGGCATTTATACCATCAATGGCACGTTTCGATTATTTTTGGTGACACAATTTTTGCCCGAAAGTTTTAAATGAATAAAAAATGTAACTTCTTTTCTTAATTTGTTTTAATCTTTCATAATGATGAACTATACTATCATATTTTACATATTTGTATGGTAATTTTGGAAAACTGAAATGAAATGTATTTCAGTTTCCTAAGTTCCAATATTACAATCTTGACTGTACTTGAGAAAATAAATATATATGTGAAAAAAATTAGATAATACCGAAATGAAAAGAAAGAAAGTTGACTTGCTAATATTTTTTTTTTTCATTTTAACAAAAGTTAAATGAGTAATTAATTTTTATGCCAGATATTGAGATGTATCATGTGTCAATTTAAGAGAAACTTCAATTTTTAGATTATTTCATGTAAGAGAATTACGAAGACCTCAAAAAATATAACTTATGCGACTTTTGATTAAAGAGAACGTATTTATCTATGATATTTATAAAAGGAAGTGTGTGTGTGCTTGCGTGCGTGCGTTCATACTTTAAGAGAAGATGGTTAGAAACTGAAAACGATTTTTGAAATTTTAATTAACTTAAATGAAGTGTGAATTTCCTGTAGTTACTTTCGGGAGCATTTTGGGTAAGCACAACGTTTTCATCTGCCGTGCGAGGAGGATGGATCAGTGTTTTTCCCTTTGCATATACACCCATCTACGATTTTTTTTTGTACCATTTATGAATCTGTTTAAGAAGAGACGGCTCTTTGTTGTACTTACAACAAAATGCATATTGCAATGCAACAATGTATTTATCCTTTGCATATTGAAACATATGAAACGAAGTTTTCAAAGGAATCGCCATTTCCTCCGAAACAATCATCAGCATTACTTTTACCAGTATTATTCGGATACAAAAATTAAAATTTAGAGCTTTCCTCTATCCAATGATAATATCGTATGTATCTCTATCTTTTGTCGTTTATTTTAATTTAAATGGTCATTTCAAATCTGTTATTTTTCCTTTGAATAAATCTGTATAGTTCATGACAAGCACTTCAGTAGTGATTCATTTACATAAAAGTTACTGAGTCCGTTGGATTTTCCACTGTATACCTGGACGTACGAGTATTTTTCCTAATACTGTTGTCTTTATTTAGCTTGAAAAACAGAACATGATGCAAGATTTTATTTAACTTGGAGTATTTATTTAAAACTTAGTATTCACCTTTTTTTTTCCTTCCTTTATTATGCGATATATTCGTTTATCCGATCTCTGCATTTCCAGTTTATCCCTTTATAGTGTCATGTGCTCGGCTTTACAAATCATTTTAGTGGCTACAAAATTAAAAGCAAACGCGTAAGTCCAGCTTAAATACAGTACAAGTACACAGCGAGCTAGGTAAAAACAGGAGGCTTTTTTGCTGGCAAGTTAATTTGAAGTTTATTCAATGTGAAATAGTGATGACCTATTTGATTAAGTATTACGAGTATGTAGGAAAAAATTTTTCATGTGTCATCAAATACTTGACCATGTGTAAATTTTACTATAAGTGAAACAATTGCAGCAAAGTATTTTATATTATTAAATCCATATACATGGTATCTAATTAAATCCTTCTCCTCACATCAATTTGAGAACAGTGATAATTATAGTCATAAACTTAGTGTCTAGATATAATAAAAAAGAGTATTTACTTCATGATGAAATTAATTACAGCGCCACCTACCGAAAAAAGAAAATATTAGCAAAGTCAGTTACAAAATTGAAGAAACTCTTTGACTCAGTACGAAAAAATGCTGACGCCTTTTTTCAATCTACCTACTAATATTCTTATGCCAAAAAAAAAAAAAAAAAAAAGAAAAAGAAAAAAAGGGGGGGCGTTCGAAATTAACACAAAACAATTAGCTATCAGCAAGCATTTTCATTGCTGGTGTTCGAAATGTTAGAACATTTCTATGCCATTGGATCGACAGTTGTTGCTCAAAGGGTGATTTTGTTTATCCTTCTGTTGTTGCGAGTTGTCATATTACAGGTATGAAACAAATGCGTGTATCATACGTTTCGTTTTTAAAATTACTGTGCACAAAATAGATTTTCGTACTAAATCGTTTCACAATTTTGTAATTTATTTTTCCCCCTGTTTTGTACCATTTTCAAGATAGGAAGCTAACTTTGTCGTTTGCTGCCAGATGACGTTTAACCAATTTCACCGTATACCGCATAGTCTTTTTATTATACCTATATACTAAGTTTGAGGCAATAGTTCGTTCTCAAGTTAATATAAGGAAGATGGACTTTAGTGACATTCTGTAATTCAAATTCTTAAATCATAATCTATTATAGTTATTATAGTATGCTAACGAATTTTCCATAAATCCACTGCACTCTCACACGCATCAAATTTCGATTGAAATTAATCGATGAACTAAAGATTAATAAGCTTTGAAAATATTAAAATATTGTATTACTATCTAGAGCACATAACTGTATAAAATTTCAGAGTTCTACTACGTAGTGAAGTGAATGAAAATTCAGTTACAAAATTCTATGCTTTGAGACGAGAAATTTACATTCAAGAAACAAATTAAATAGAAGCTCATGAAACACAGTTGCATGAGCTGTTCTTTTTCTTTTTTTCCAAATCTCCATCACAAAAGAATAGATTTCTGAGTAAGATTTTTCTTCTCCGATGTCCTTTGCCCTATACTCAAATTTGTGTTTATTATCAACAAGCGAATGATTAAATGTCAAGGACAAGCATTCAATAAAGCCCTTCTTAAAAAGGTTTTATTATGGAAATAGGACGATAGACCTCCAAGAGTAAAATGAATTTTGTTTTATCGCGAGAAACATTGTCTCTATGAAAAAGAAAAAGTTTCTAAACACATTGTTGGACAAGAATTTTTCATAGGAACCTACAAGTATGGTCAGAAAACGATGAACAGGTAATATGATTTAGTTAAGTCATACTAATATTCTATTATGATATATCACAGAAATTATATTTAGATTGGATCTCTCACATTTGAAAGTAATGACAGAAAGAGGAAGGCACCTGAAGCTGCTCGCACTCTTCAAACTTCCACTCCACACCAACAAGAGGAAATCTGACATTCAACTTCAAATTTATTATGTATTAAATCTGTCACATAGAGGATCTTTAGCAAAATCAGGTTTTGAACCTGGAATTTTAGTATTCAAACTCTCAGTAAGTAATAAAGAATTTTAGTTGTAAAGGTAGTCGTCGTTTAATTCCAAACAGTGATCTTAGTTTTAATTACATGAACGTCCCGTTTTGAAATAATAAATTTTGGGATCGACTTAGTAATTTTCAACTATGCTCATATGACGAAACCGACCGCTGTCCAATTTTTAGTGTCACACTAGTGCGGGGGCTTTTGATGTTCTAAATAGTAAGTAAAACATTATATAACATCCTCGGTCGAAAACCTAAAATCATCGAAAATCGTTATTAGGTATCTCGGGGCAATAATGCTCTATGATCTAATCCGAAAATAACTAATAAAGATTCAAAATAGCTTATTTATTGAAATATCTAGTTGAATGAATCATTTTGAAAAACTTGAATTGTAAACAAGTAGTAAATTCTGCTACCGTTTTTACAGGAATAATCAACAAAATATTCGTTTAAATCATAACATTAAAAGTAATGCTTGAATACGATTTTTTAGGCTTTTGCATTATACTTTTATGTTATTTTTAAATTATTCACTAATCAGAATAATAATAAGTAAACTGGGAACAAAATCCCTATTTATTTTTTTCTTTTGTTTGTTTTAAAAGCACTAAGAATCGAAATAATATGCTCTGTTTCTCAGTTCGTTTCAAATCATTGCAAATGATAAAATTGATTATTTAACGAGAAAGATCAAATGTTAGAATTTTATTACACCAAGCAGATACTGCCAACGATAAGTAGACAAGTTTTAAATCTACTCATCTCATAAAAAATTAACCTCCTGCAAAAAAAAAGTAAAAGTAAAAAATTCAGTATGTTTTAGGAAGGAGATTGAATATAATTTTTGAAATAAAAAAAATTCAAATATTAAAAACATTGAATAAAAAGAAGGAAAAAAATAATAACGAGCAAATTATTTCTAGCACTACATAATATTATTCAGATAGAATAACATTTTATCATGACACTTTTTTCGATTTCTATTTGAAGATTTCGCTAAAAATGCTTGTAAAATTATAACATCAATGCAAAAATGCCTAATGCCTAATGCAAAAAAAAAATGCCTAATGCAAAAAAAAAAAAAGGTTTTTAAAACAGAAAGATTTTCTAATATACTTCTTTTGCTGAAGGGGAGGGGATTTATTAAAAAGATTGGTCGTATAAATTCTATTATAAACTTCGTTTAAATGTAACAATTTTTGAATTAAAATAAAGTAACATAGCACAAAAGTTCAATTTTAGTACTTTTTTAATTGTATCCAGATTGGATTCACAGAGGTAATGAATCCAATCTATTTATTCATTTCAATGAATGTATTTATTCATTTCAATGTACAATAAAAAATCTAACTCAAATATTCCAATGAAATTATTTACAGCGTTTCAGTCCATTTCCTATCAGAGTTTTAAAAAAAATATTTACGCAAAATGCAAAATCAAAATTCCCTCATTAAAATAGTTCCCAAGCTGCTAGTTAAAGCCAGAATATTAATAGAGAAAGATTTATGCCAAACGATTTTCAAAAGCCATATTTCCCGCATTTCCAATTCAAATAATTCCTGCTTTCAAGCAAACGAAAGCATTCCATTTAAATTCAAATGGTGCAAATCTTCAAATATCTCAAACGATTTCCTTTCTAATAAGCAATGAAAGGAAAATCATCCTCTGTAAAGTTTTGTGCAGATAGATAATTGGAATGAAATCGGCTGCATATGAGTGAAATGCGAAGGCCCGACAAATTAATATGCTAATATCTCAAACTGAAAGGACATCTAGTCAAATCCCATTAATTCTTCCTAAAACTTTCTCAAAAGTTTGGCAATGGCACAGGTGAAAACGAATTCGAGAATTTATTCAAGGATGATGATGATTTGTTCTAGATTGGTAGTTTTATCGATAAGAGAGGGACACGTGCAATCTTTCAGTGCCTCTGGCAATTTTTGGGATTTAGATAATGGCCTTTACTCAATTTAGAAAAAGAAAAATAATAATATTATTGTATAGAGAAAATGTCGTTGTTTTTAAAAAGACTAGAAAACAGTGAATAAATATAGAGCTTTTATTTAAAATTATTTTTTCATTTTTGTACAGACGGAATTTGCCATCGATATTTCCTTCTCTTTCTTATGTTCTAGAGTTCAAAAACTTTGTATTCTTGAGTAATAAAAATATAGTAATTTAATATTTTCAGAATTTAATTAGCATTTAGTTGATTAATTTAATTTAACTTTGATTCCCTGCCATTGACGTTACTGGTACTAAGTTCGTAAAAAAATTATTTCAAGTTTTGATAGTATAATAATGAATTATAAACTGAAAACTAGAAAGTAGAAATAATTCTTTAAAAAAATATTTTTTAACAGTTCAAATTAAATTTCATTTTAAAAACTATTTTCATTAAATGTTTTAACTATCAGATTCTTTTTCTTTTTTTTACTATGAGACTAACTGCAATAATATTATTCTTCAAAGTTTTTATAGTTCATTACTTAGAAAAGAATTATTACAATATTTCCTGCTTGCGATACTTTGACGCATCCAATCACCCAAGACAAAAATTAAGGTAGTTAAAAATAATATTTAAATCAAATTTTTAAAATTGTTAAACTTTATATCTTGAATTAATTCACCAACAGCTTTTTTAATGCATTTTTGCATCATTATATCAGTTTTATAGCAGAATAAACTCAAGAAATATGAATATACTTTTTAATTAGTAACAATAATCACATAATTTAATTAATAATAAAAATAATTTAATTTCTGCTATCTGCTATTTAACTACACTCATTGCGTCCTTATGAGTATTCTCAGGAAAAGTGGTCTTATCTTAATAATGTAAATTTGATTAAAATGTGCTTTGAACTACCATTAGAATACAAAGAGTTTATTTCTTTAGAATACAGGGCGTTACAGAATTCAAAATTGCTCCATTATCTTGTCTCTTTACTTCCTTCTTAAAGGCGAAATTAGATAGAGGCGGAACCTTGTATAGAATTTTGGTAGAGTTAGCACTTGCATTCAATTATAGTAGTAAGAGAATCTTCAAATGCTCTTTGTAAATTGCGTTTTCAGCTTCATCTGAAGATTTTCTGCTTGTAGGATATACTTTATGAATGATGATAGTAACTTAGAAGAACTAACTTAATAATCTTCAAAGTACAATATATCTAATCTTGAGCAGGATGTATCTTAAAAATATCGGGAAACTTGGTTAATAAATGCTAAATTTTAAATCATGGCTTCTGTAATATATTCAGTCAATGCAAGAATCATTAAGCATGCTCAGCTTATGAAACTAGAACAAATGTTTCTTTACAAATGGAGGGTTATTATATACGATTCCTAGATAAATTTCATAATATTTAGGAAAAAGATTGCAAAGGAAACTCACTGAACATGCGTCTGCTCAGAGTTTCTATCTTAAATTTCGAATTCCAGTCACAGTTGTAGTTCTGAAATGTCAAGAATAATTCCAGAATCCTCTCGCGCACTTTCAGTGTGTCATGAACAAAATCTAGTTATTTAAACCTTTTTAAGGCCATGCTTCCCATCAAATTCATCAATTTTCGTATCAAGTTATACAGATTAGCATACTTACTCACAAATTTTTCAATAAGACAGAAACTTAGAGGCTTCAGTTCCTTATCTCACACAGAATGACGTGCCTTGATTTGTTAATTAGTTATTAATTAATTAAATTCAATTTATTTAATAAGCTAAATGAATCACTGTTCACAAGCCAATCTCATACCTATAAATTTTTTAATACATCATGACCGGAAAAAAAATGGCCTTTTAAAGAGTTAATTGCCAATACTCACTTTCATATCTGAATTGCACCCGTAGAATATCTACGAAAGCAATCAACATACCTTTCCCTCCTGGAATGGTCCACTAAAAGAATATGCTGCGCTTATTTTTTTCCATGGTTTTTTTTAATATTGTTTATTTAAATCCAAAAGTTCAATTATGTATTAAAATTTTAACCTATATTTTATTAAATATCAAACTTTTTACATGCATTTTTTAAAAACAATAACTGTGATTAGATAACAATATGCTCAAATACACTCATTTTCGCTGTTCTCTCTGCATCAAATTTGCTCACGTCGAAATTTAAGTCCTTATGAATGGAAATGTGCTTTTATTAATTTTTTTTCTCAAAATAACTTAATAGGAAATATAAAATATTGCCTACGATAATGATATTTTTACAGGCTTCAGTATCATGAAACTTGGCACCAATGCTAACTTTCATAACCTTTTTTGAAAGCATAGTTCACTATAATATAAAATGAAAACCATATTTTGATTTTCTGGTTCTGTCTCGGTTAATGGAGAGTTCTGTTGATGGAAGTCCGGCATTTTTTATTTTTTCTAATTTGGAAACTTTCAAAAAATTATTTAAACGGAACGAATGAGAAACGAACTCATTCAACAACTGTATCGTTTAAGAAAAAAAATAAAAATATTCTATCTGAATTATCTCGCCTTATTTTATTGCTTGAACTAGGAACAATAAAAGTGATTACTAAGGAAATAAAACGGGAAGTGCTTTATTAGTTAAACCTATAGCATTTCGCAAAATGACATTTTCCTTCACTTTTTTTTTTAAATCCTTATTCTAATTTATTTTTTTTTTAACCTGTCAGCTTACAAATTTTGCCATATAAAAATATTTTCCAAAATCTTGTTTATTAAAGTTTTTCCCATTATCGATGAGCCTCGCCATCATTTTTACTTTTACTTTCATAATATATATACATTGATTTCTCTTAATCTAATTTAAATCCTAATTTATTTCTTAATTTTTATCTTAATTTAGTCCATATTAAGTTCATTTCAAAAATATTCCTTTATTTCCGGATCCAGTTCCCACTTTTTATTTAATTTATTCTACATGCGCTCTAGAAAATTCATGATCTCAACATTTTCTCACGCTCCCAGTAAAGGGATAAAAATCCCTAATGTCTACGGCATTCTTTTAAAAATACCTAAGATTCCCCTTTCCTAGATCGACACGTGTCAAAGAAATTCCTATGAAAATTTCATAGTAAAACTACTAAAGAGAAAAAAATTTGCTTTCTTCTGCTCTTGTGTCGCGATGTAGACTGTCGTATTTCTTATTCTTTGTACGTAAATTATGCCTTCCATAATGAAATAAAGTGAAGTTAAAATTACAAGTTTCTTCTTCTATTCTATTTATTATCGCCGCACAGCTCTTGAGTAAAAATCGATATGCTATATTCACAAGCAGATAATTTCAAAAATATGTTTTTCGAATATATAGAGGTCTAAAACGTGAAGATTAAATTAAATCTCGGGACAGAATTTTTTGGCAATTACAATACTTTTTTTTATATGTTTCATGTAGAATTAGGTAAAAATACGAGATCAGCTAAAACTTCAATGCAAGGTCAATATATTTAAAAATTCCAACGCCCTTTGATATAACTGATGTTCATCAATCTTTATGTGTTTTATCACTTAACAAAATCACTCTTTTCTATAGAGAAATAGTTTCCTATTACAATATTTTTAACAACCTCCTAAAATAAGCTTTTATGATCCTTTCATGTTGAAATTATTAATCTCAAATAAAAATTTTCAACTCTTAAAGGCTGATGTAAGCAAATGAAAAAAAAAAAAAATTCTTAAGACTGTATTGTGTTTTATAGACTGAATTCCTTAACCATTTTATTTTAAAATTCTATCGGGGAAAACGCAGTAAAGAATTCGTGCATTTCAAAATGAGCAGCTGCAACATTTTAAAAGATTTTCCACCGTTCTCATTATTGAGTGCACGCGAAATGGCCATTTTTTGGAATTGCTTGGGGGAAAATGTTTGTAAATTTATTCGAACACATTAAATTATGTCAATAACGAAACAAAATGATGCTAAACAGTGGTTAAGAAAAGTTTTCTTTTTTTCCCTAAAAACCTCTATTTACTATAAAACAACTATTCTTATTACCTAAACTTATTAAGTATGGTATATACAATTATCAGAATTTTAAAGCTTTTCCTCGTTGGTCTAAAAAATCACATTATATGAAAGCTATATAATCCAATCTTATAAATACCAATCTATTTAAATAAAACAGAAAAATTTATAAGTAATTTGCATGCAACAGAAGTTCAGTTTATTAAATAGGTGATGGAAATTTACACAACGAATATTGCAAAACATCAAAAGCATTTATTTATACAGCAAACATAGAATAACTAAAGATTAACTAAAAACATGAAATAAGTTTAGTGACAGCTTGGGAAGGATTCTCAATGATGAAGAATACATGTGACGTAAACGTTTAGCATTTGATGCATACGCAGTTTTGGCAACTTACGTACATAACTGAAGATTCTATTTAAGGATAAAAAGGATAAAGAAGGAGTAAATGAGTATTTATATCTAACAATAAATTTTATTTAAATTTTGCTCTCAAATCTATGAAGTATGAAGATAGTTTTAGTGAAGATTTTGTGACAATTAATTACACAGCAACTTTTCCATTAATTATAAAATATTTTTCTATTCTATAAAATTACTTTATATTTAATGTTGCCACTTTTGTTAAATGAAAATATTATGGACATTTTTATTCATGTTATTTATTTGACACCGAGTTGTTCGTTAGAAGGTCTGATAAAATTTTGTATCTTCTTTTTAAAATTATTAATAATTTATGGAGAAAAAAAAACTAACAGCTAGGTGGCTATAAATGTTTTGTTACAGTCAGGGATTTTTTTTTTTTTTTGAAACTTTAGTGATGGTAGCTTTTTTTGAAACTTTTATGTTTTTTAAAAAGACTTCTATGATCTTATCTTCTAATAAATAAAATGATAAATATGAAAGTATTTCATACTAAAGAACTCTGGGAATATCAAACAGCTATGAATAAATTACAAAAAAAAGTTTTAAAATTAGCGCTTGCAATCACATAATCGTAAACAAATAATTTTTTGATTAAGTTATAAATGTATAAAATTATTAAAATAATATTTTCTAAAATGTACAAAATCATGCGCAAGAATCCTGAATAATACACCAAAAACATAAAACATTTGGTCAGTTTAAAGAACGGAACTATCGTCAAGTCCGTATGTTGACTTGTGGGTTGAGGTAGCATGGCTAAGAAATATTAAATAAAGGATGAAAATTATGGTTTGTATCTTCTTAACCAGTATTTTTCAAAACAGGGAAACCAAAATACAATTTAAAATCGTATTATTTGACAAACGGACAACTATATGTTTTCTTTCTGAAAAAACACAAATGTGGACTCTTGAAGTTTTCTCTTGAAATGCATCAAATTTTATGCCATTAAATAAGTTTAATAAAACAACTTAAAAATATATTTTATTATTATACAAAATATAATTTATCGTTTTAATTATTTCATTGCTATGAGTATCATTGAATCCAGAAATCATTTTATGTAAAATTCTCTTATAGATATCACCTCTTGATATGGAATCAAAATTTATTAAATACAATTAATTAACTGAAAATATATCTTGAGAAACATAAAAGCCGTGTATTGTTATCAAGAATACACAAAAGTACAAAATTCCAGCACATTAGAAATTTGGTAAATCGAATACAAAATATCATCTTTACAAATATGAAGGGAGTTAAATTAAATAAAAATATTTTTAAAAAGGATTAACTAGATTTAAGGATTTTCGGCAAAATTCCTTAACTTTTTTACTATTTATTCTTTAATGTGGATTTGGTAAATGAATCAGTCTGAAAAAGAAATGGTAAAAATATTATGAAACTTTAATAATTAACTATTTTATTTACGTATTTATACTTTTTTTAGATACCTGTCTACTGATTATTATTGTTTTGTTCAGTATTCTGAAATCTTGATTTGCTTATGAAGTTTTTAGAACATTCTGGATTGTATTTAAGAATTATTGCTTGCACATAATGGCATTTCTACATCAACATTTTATTAACTTCATAACAAACCTAATTCTTTGCCATTGAGAGATTTGTGATTTGAGAAGAATGAAAAATATATGAATGTTCCAGAACAAAGTGTGAAAACATTTGAGATGCCGAACGGAACAATATTTTTTCGAATATTTGCATTGAAAGAAGAGGCTTGATTGATAGATATTTTCTTCCCTTCATTTCTTTAAACCAATATGCGAAAAATACGCATCTTTCTCGAAAACGCATGATGTATTCCAGCACAAACTAAAAATTGCTCTGCTTAACAGCTGTTCTCTGTCAGTTGTATACAAAATTTTTGTTGCATATTTTATTCATGAAAATTCTTAACGATTCTGCTAGAATAATACTAAACCTTTTTCTGGAATGGGGATTTCTTTCATTTTATATAAAATGAAAAATATCTCATTTCTGCTGCCAACACATAAGCCTTTGTAGAGTCAATTTTACGTAGTAAAGTAATTTATTTTCCTTTTATCATGTAATCGAAAGAATATTCGTTATGAAAAAAAAAATGTTAAAGCAATGGAATTTTTAAATTCGATTAGATGTTTGAATCCAAAGGCATCTAAATGGTATGCTTTATGATTAAAAGCATATAAACCCATCAATGGTGCTCATTTTGGATTCTGTGTCGGATTTTAAATGTTATTCTATCCTTGACGAAATGAATACTCAATTTACATATTCCATTTGTTCCTAAATAATATTCTGAAACTAAAGACGAAGGATAAAAGACTTAGATGCCTCCATTGAATGCATATGCAAAAATAGTATTTTAAGAACTTCAAAGAAAAGGGATTTTAAAAAAAGGGGACGGATTAAATGATATAATTCTTACTACAATTCTTAAATTTTAGAAGAACTAATTTGTTTCGAATTCTGCTGCAGAATAAAATTAAAAGTTCTGATTGTTTAAATTTATAAAAAGTTACTGACAATGGACTTAGGGTATATTTAACTTACTAGAATGCAGTTTGAATTTATTTGCTTCAGTTTTTTGTAATTCTAATTATCACAGTAGCATGTAGGAATATATATATTTCATGAATAATATGAAATAAATTAAATTTTGCGTAAAATCCATTGCTTTTACATGCAAATAATATTCAAAATAAATATGTACCACAAGAATGAACTTGTTCAAATTTTTAAACGAATAATATACAACAAACTGTAATTTTTTTTTATAGAGGAACAAATTTTGTAAATATGCAGATGGATTTACGAAATGCTTGAACTACAAATATCTTAAACTCCAGCAATATTATTAATGCGAAGAAAAGTGCTTTCATATTACAATTACTTAACAAAATGGTAGTGCCCGATAATATATATTAAATGTTTAATAATCACAGCAATTTAAGTGTAAAAAAAATGCTAAAAGGAAAAAATTTATAATACAAACATTACAGACTCGCAGATAAAATAAACAATTTTCGAATTAAATATATCGCTAATTTTTTGTTTGTATATGATAAAGTATTTCATGAAAGTTTTACTGTTTTGTTTAAGAAAATACTGAAAATTTAATTGAATTAAAAATTTGCTTAAAAATACATTATTACAAACCTGCTATTTTTAAGGAAACATGTAGTTCTTAATTAATGATATGGATTTATTAAATTGGTAAACTTTAAAAAAAGCGAAATTAGTAAAGAAATAAAATATTATTAGGATTGATACATTTAATTATATTTCTTACTTAATTCTTAGTTAAAATACAATTGAGAGATTTGTCTTTTATCCTGAGATTAAGATAAGAAAATGCAAAATTTGGTAAATATCGGCTTACATCGACAGCCATATATTTTTTTTAATATGTTTATATGCAAATGCTTTTTTTCCTAATTGAAAATAGCAATCACATTCGATGATGTTTTATAGTTCCGAAAACAAGTTTATTTACAGATACACACACACACAAAAAAAATTGAAATGTAATTCGTACAAATAATTAAAAATGTAAATGACCATGGCCATTTGCACCGTATGGAAAAGTATGGTTTGAAAATAAATAGCCAACTCCCTTTAGAAATATTTTATAACATGGACTTTGTGTCAAATACAGAGCGTTTAGTTTATATATTCATTTCTATTAAGCTTAATATGCAGTATAAGACCAATGCGCTCAGTTTTGTATGTTATGAATTTCGAAATAAGTAAATATTAATTAATTCTTTGATATTTTTAAATTTTGACTTCCGATATCGGACAAGGAGAAAAAAGCAAATTGGGAAGTTTAAATTGTATGGAAGGATCATATAGTTCTATCTCCCATATCTATGAGACAATCTATTCAAATATGTTAAGATTCCAATACAAAAAAACTGGAGACAATTATATTAAAAATGCCCTCGTATTAAAACAATTCAACAGATAAGTTGAAAAGGTTTAAAAATTATTTCGTGGGAAATATGAATTTAAAATCCCATTAAATGCAATAGATAAATCAAAAACATTATTCACAATATATTCAATAATAAACTGTAATGTAACATATTGTAAGCTCATATCTAAACCCTGTATATTATTTGCAAAAACAGGATATGCATTTTTTTTCTTGTTCCTTTTAAGAATTTTCAAAAACTGTACAAATCTACAGAATAAAAAGAAAGTAAACACTGTAAAAAAAAAAAGGAAAAACTGTAAAAATGTACAAAAAAAATTTATTGAAAAAACATCGAAATCAAAGATTTTAAGATTTAAAAAAAAGAAAAAAGAAAAAAATTTATAAAACTACCTGTTTTTTTTTTTTTTTTTGTAAAAAAGAATGTTTGAAAAAATAAATTTTTCCTAAGTAATAATAATGAGTTCTTTCACCGCCTTTTCCGTGTTTTCTTGAAACATGAGATATTTGAAATAAAGTAATTCATCGGAAATTAATGGTTACCTGAAACTTAGGTTACTTAGAATTGTTTCTTAGAATTGAATTTGTACGTGCCATAGCATTATTTTTTAAATAGCAAATATTTTAAATATCGCGAATAATTCTATGAAAAAGTATTTTTTTGCATAAAGCTGCAAACGATTTTCTTGTTAAAACTTATTTTTTCGGGAAAAAAAAGTCTAAAAAACCGGTGAGAATATTTCCAATTTTCCATTTAATTTGATTTATTTTTTGTTTGTAAATATTAAGTTCTGCTATATTTTTATTAGTAAATGCTGCCCACCGAATTAATTTACATACCCGTATTACAAATAAAAATACAGTATTTTAGTATTCTTAGAATTTTATCATCAATTTATAGTTTGGTTTTTATTTGTTTTTAGTTTGATTCAGAGATTTCATTTGATGGTGAATTTTGGATAAATATCTCTCATGTCTTTAAAAAAATAACATTTCTTCCATAATTTTATGGGGGAAAATTTTTTCAGCTTTTTGTTATTCTTTTATTTATATTATTTCTAAATATCAGAATTCGAAAATAATTTTCATAATTTATTAAAAAACCCCATCAAAATTGGATTTATAAAATAAATAGTATTTATTATTCTAATTAAAGCAAATATATTTTCAGGGTTAAAAATTTAAAGTAAAAAAAAAAAACTTTTTTTTTTTTTAAGGAAATACATTTATAACTTCAAAAATTCAAATCATTTCTAGAATATCACTTTCTGGAAATTTCCTCTTCGAACATAAAAGATTATGGACTAAAAACAATTCGCTTTTCCGCTCTAGTTCGATCTGCTGGACGTGACTTTTTGCAAAATTCACTCACGCACCGCGACATCAGAACGAGAATAATAGAGTCGCTTAGGAGAGAGACAGAGAGATCAGTACTGTTTTTAAGTAAATCAGACACTTTCTGTTCTCGAAATTGCACCGAATTTTAAATTAGTTTTGCTATGTGCGTTTTCTGAAAATATAATTGGTTCAAAATATTTTGATATTTTAGGGTGCTGGAATTTTGTTTGGATGTATAACCGGTAAGGAATTAATGGGCAACAATTATACATAGGAAAGTTAATTCTAACGTTTTTAAATTTAATTCGTAAACAATTTTTCGTATCAGAGAAAAATTCGTATTTCTCTCTGATCTCTTGAATTACATATTAGCATATTTGTAAAATATCATCCATAATTCGATTTTTGTATTATAACTCGAAATCGAATCCAAAAGTTGTTTTTTACTTCAGGATTGTTTCCAAATGGAATACAAACTAAATAATTAGTTTTTGAATTAGTTAGCTAAATATTTAAATAAAAATAAGTCGTTAGCTAATAGCTCCTTGTGATCGTAAAGTAAATAATACTTTAATGTATTTAATTTATTCTAGGATTTTTTTGTCTATACTACATATACAATAAAAAAGAAATAAAAATTTATAACTGTTTTAGAATACTACGAGCAGAGATAAATGCATGTTGTTTCTTTTGAGCTTTTATTATACAACTAACAGACTTTGCCCACCAACTGCTCGCCATGACATTAATAGCATTATTTTAATATTGTTAACTAATTTTTATGCGATAAAAGTATTGTTTTAAATCATACTAACACAGTAAGCAGAAACACATTCTGAATGGAAGCTATATACACGAAGGAGGGAATTAATTGGTAAAATCTGACCAGCTGTTGTAGTTTGGAGTTGTATCAAAGTTTTATCGTACAGTACCTCTCGATAATGGGGGGGGGAGGTAAAGGACGGCAGCCGACCACTGATGATGTATTTCAACGTCATAAGTTTACAACCGAAATTCATATTGGTGAAAATCTGTACAGTGATTGGATTTGGAGGACCATCCCATTCTTTCTATACAAAATGTACAGTGAGGTAATGTTTTAGAGCTTTTTCTCTAAAATAAGAATGGAAAAAAGGTGACCATTGATGACGCATCTAGGATCATATGCTTTCATGTGAAATAAAAGTTAAAGAATTAGGACCACTAGTTAAGGTCGAGGAACTGGTTCTTTGGTTGTTGTTTTTTCCAATTATTATGAATATATAGATTGTTATATCAAAGTTTAGTACACTGTTTGTTTGTAAAATTACGTGTTTTATATTGAAATTATTGTTTTGAAGTCTATTAAAAATGTTAATCATAATAATGTCAATTTATTAAAGTTTCTGTCTTTTCACTTACTAATAATGTATTATTTATTAGTTATGAAATATTAGAATAAATTATAACAATTAAAATTAATTTAAAAATTGCTTAATCTTGCCTCGTTCATTTTCAGAAACATTTTTTCTTTTTCTTTATTCAGACTTGTGGATAAATTTTGGTATGGTTCTATGGTCCGTTGGAAAATTAGTAATTCAATATTTGAGTGCAGAAATGTTATTGGTACAAATCATACTATATTAAATTGTGCTCATAAGTGTGAAATTAGTCAACAAAATTCCGAAATCCGTTGGACAAGCCTACAATAACGGAACGATGAATTTTAGTTAAATGCAATATTATTATTTTTATGTAATGTTTTGAGAAAATATCTTTATCCCAAAAATATATATTTGTGGTGAATAGCATATAAACCAGTTAACAACTACGCTGCAAGAGCAACTGCTTTTGCATAATGGTTATATTACTGGTCTGTGAACCACAAGGTCCCAGGTTCTATCTTCGCTCATCTCAATCCGCTAAATTGGTGACCCGGACGTGATGAGTAACGAAATGCTTAGGGTCCTTAATCAAACAATTTGGCCTTATGATTTCCTTGAATTCATTAAGAAGATTAGATATTGATGAATCATATGTTACAGAAGTTATCGTAGTGAGAGAAAAATTTAGAAATGCAGCTATTTTACCAAATGAAGATAATGATGTTAGTGGATCAATAAGTCATTTCCTTTTTAAATCAACTAATAAACCGAAATTTTTGAGAAAATCTGCTCCAATTATAGGTTTTGAGACATTTGCTATCGTGAATGACCAAGTAAATTGGCGACGAAGCCCAAGATCTAATTTTAGCGCTTTGGTGCCAAAAGTTTGAATTTTTGAGCCATTGGCGGTAAATAAAATAAAATCCAAAATAACTAAACATGTCCGTACTCCATTACAAAGTTACAATACAGTAAGCCAACGATTTCAAGAAATTAACCTAGATCTTATTGGTCCTTTGTCACCATCAGAAGTATTTCGGTATTGTCTTACAATAATAGACCGTTACACACGATGAGCAGAGGCTATTCCTTTACCTGACATCCGAGCAGAAACTGTAGCTGATGCTTTATTGAAAAATTAGATCGCCCGTTATGGCATTCCAACTGCAATTACAACAGACCAAGGTACTCAATTTGAATCTCAACTGTTCGAAGAACTTTCAAAATTTCTTGGTTTTAAAAGAAATAGAACAACAGCATATCACCCACAAGCTAATGGTTGTATCGAACTTTGGCATCATACACTGAAAGCCAGTATTATGTGCCATGAGAACTAAAGCTGGACAAAATTACTTCCAATTATTCTACTTGGTTTACGCACAGTGTGGCGTGATGATTTTCAAGCCACGCCAGCTGAACTTCTATATGGTGAAAATATAAAACTACCATGCGATTTTCTTCAAAATTCAAGCTTTCAACCACAATCTGAATTTATCCAGAATTTAAAAAGCACTAGAGAAAACATAAAAGCCCATTCCCTTTCATAATCATTCAAGGCAAAAAACATTTGTTTTCAAGGACTTAAAAACTTGTTCACATTTATTTGTCCGTACTGATAGTTCTCGTCGTAGTTTGCCACAACCTTATCACGGACCATACAAAGTCGAAAGGAGAACAGATAAAGTTTTCACTTTAAAAATAAGTCAAAAAGAAGTCAACGTTTCTGTAGACACAATAAAGCCCTATTTTTCGGACAATCCTTCAGAATCTGATTTGATTTCCAAAATTCCAGCAACTGTTAAAAAGAATTCAGTAGCTGTATCAGACACTGCAAATTCAGAAACTCCTTCGACCAAGCAAGTCACCAGCGACAAGAGTTTGATTGCTGCTCCAAAACTAGTGACAAGATCTGGACGTCCAGTCCACATTCCATCTCGTTACAAGTGACGTTTCTTCATCGATCAAGTAGCTCACTGAGGTGGGGGGGGGGGAGTACTGTGGTGCAACGAAGAAGCAGAAAAACATTTTATTATTGAACTTAGAAGTTGTGTAACAACTCAACTCTACCTTGATTATTGGATTGTATTCTAAAGATTTGAAACATATATTAGCGCTACCTCTGTTAATCTGCGATCGTTATATTTAAACGTTTAAAATACAAATTAAATGTAAATGTTTATGCCGTCCTACTTTGGATCGAATTACTTTAACAAGATCACACCAAATGCATGACAGCACTACTTCTTCAGTTTCGCTTTAGCCATACATATATTGAAATAGATTCCCTGTTGTATATCTGATCCTAGTCGAGGCTTTAGGATCCAGGTGTATTAAATCAGTTTTCGTTAAACTTACCTTAGAATCATATTTTATAAGTATTAAAACAGAACTATTTGGCGTATGTTGATATCGAATCACAGATGATCTAAAATTCTTTAAAATTATTGTCGTTCTCAAATAAAATATTTTCCGCGTCGATATACTAATGAAATCAGTAAAATGAAAATTGTCGTTGGTCCACAGCATTGGTCAAAGTTTCAGTTGCTTGTTCACTTGTGTTTAGAATTGTTGTGTTGTTAGGTTAAAGAAATTGCCATATGAATTTTCTTCTATTTTTAAGATTTTTTTTAAGAATTAAAGAATAAAATTTAATTAAGGTAAAAAAAATTAAGATAATAAAGGTAAGGTAATAAAATTTGATTAAGGTAAAATTCGAAAACAGATTTTTATTCTCTGAATTACCGAATAAACTGCTAGAATTAATACAAAGTTTGGATATTTAATTGTGGCAATTATGTAATAAGAGTCGATACAACTTTAATGTTAGCTAGGAATGTTTATAGTCCTTTGAAGAAGTCATCGTGTCTTGTTTAATATTATGGCAACGATGTGAAAGGTTTAGAATATCTAAAGCAGTTCTGTTGATGTCTCGAATAATGAAGTAAGCTTTAAGAATCTCACCAGTGAATGATTCCCTTTGCTTGGATTCATGCCTATGCTATTCAAAAAAGAAAAAAACACTAGGTGGAATTGAATGCTTAATTGTTCTAAATTTTATTAAAACGATAAACTACTCCAATCGAAATATACAAAACTGGCATTGCTTCAATTATTCTCACGTAATCAGCATCATGTCCCCTATCTATATTTGTTCATGATGCGATGGCTTTAACTATTTATATAACTAATCTATAACTAAGATTATATTATTTCTAGTTAGCGCCAATATTACGGTTATTAGATTAGATTTTCAACTCTTGTAAATGCTGTTGTTGAAATTAAACTTTATAATTTAGATTACGATAAAATTGGCATCTATTCGGTGAAATCACACTGAAAACACTTCTGTAAATGGATTGGTTAAAGCATTTTTACACAAGCCCCGGATTTTATATAAGATTCTAAACAAAATGCATGGTTTGAGACCTCTTGATGTATTTTAACACAGTTTGTTATTTCATACTTACAATAATTCGGTTCACAGATTTGAGATTACGGATAAATCGGACTCGGAGATGATATTTAAACACTGAGAAATAATACATGCCTGGATAATAAGTATTTTTTAAGTTCAAGAAGAAATTTCATATTATGCTTTAGAATTGTTTTTGACTGTTATCTTTCGATTCGATAATGCTAAAGCATATAAGAACAGACAAAAGCAAGATACCATGGGATTGCTAAGAGTAGCAACGAATTCTTCAAATAGTCGAAAACTTCAAAATAATAATAAATAAATAAAATAAAGGAGCGGGAATTTCTATGTATCTATAGAAGATTTTTGAAAAGAAGTTGTAATAAATATGAATATAGCCATTTTGTGCCCTTCATCACAGATAGCTATTTTTCGGGCATTTTTTTAATTGATTATGTGTGTCTAAGAAAGGAAGAATATCAAGTCCAAAGAAAGCAACTGTGAAATATCCATTGTTGTTATAGAATATAGTTAAACTTTATAAGTAATTATATTTTTTATTTTAAAACAAAATTATTATTTTATTTATCTCTTCATTTCTTTATCCAGAATAATTTAATCAAATTCCCATTCACTTCTTTTATAATTCATTGTTGGTTTATTAAAAATTCAGATTGAATGTCATCTTAGAACGGATATGTTCTTATCTGTTAACTGCATTATCAAACTAGGCGTGAAAGATATGATTTAGGGTATTGAGGGAATTAATCTAAGAAAGGTAGATAATTGAACGAAAATTCAGCCTACTTAATAAAAAAAATTATAATCTCAATTCTATACTCTAATAAAAAAAACCTACTTGTAATTTTTTTATTTACATTTTGATTTTTTTTTGTTTATTTTTTATTATTATTACTACTATAATCATTAAATAATAGGAAATAAAATTTCAGAAAATTACAAAAGATTTTCTAAAAACTTATTCATTCGTATTATTACTAATAAAATATTAAAATATTAAAATTCTTTTCATTCATAGACAGAAATAATAGATGATAAGGCAAATAGTTTACTTCCTTCATTAAAAATTCTGTTATCTTAAATTATTTTTCGATTTTTTTTTTTTTAGTGTCGAGGGGATTACTGTCTAAGGCAAAAAAATAGTCTATTTTATTCCCGGGAATTTATATTCTCATAAAAACTATCTGTAATGTTTTGTTAGGAAGATCGAAATATAAAAGTTTTCGAACAGAAAACAATTCACTTGGACGTGTTTTTTTCTAAAATTCAACTACGCATCACCAGATTAGGGGAGGAATAATAAAAATTCTTGGGAAGAATGCACAATGCTTAAAAGAACATAAAAAGGCTTTTCTGGTCTTCGAATTTTATCGCTGAATAATAAATTATTTACTCTTTGTTTTGGATATATTTTTGTCCTAGAATACAATCTGAAATACTCTGAAAAAATTTTTTGTTGTTGTTGTCGTTAAAGATATCTTTCAAAAATTTATACTATCAGGAACTAATGAGTTGCGATTTTAATGTTCTGTTTAATTTTTTACTCCCATTTATTTAATTTGAATAATTTCATATTTATATAGATGAAATTTTGTTTTTCATCGAATCTCGAATTTTCTCCGAATTTCTGATGCGCTAGAGTTATGAGACTTTCTACAATTGTGTGTTTCTGATGACAATACAAAATTTCAATACTTTCGGAACTTATTTATTAATTAATCGTTTGTTTTTAATTAAAATTTAATTTAAGGAACAATCCACAATATTTTTTAATTAATTGTGAATTTTAATAAATTTTACCAAGCAGAAAATGATACTATAAAAACATTTACACACTACGAATATCATTAGAAACAAAATTCTTGAATATACATTAAATATTAAATTGCATAATAAATGTGAATATGATTTCAATTTGTTAGAATATGCCTTTAAACACCTCATGATCTTTTTTTTTTATTTAGTTCTTTGATAAAAAAAATATATATTTTCTTATTTTTTTAATAATCTAATGAAGCCTTGCTTTTTCGGGAGTAGTCTCCTCGAAATTTTTTGGCGTATTCTCTAATAAATGAGTGATGCCGTTATAAAATTGGGGATTTTAAGCAAATGCCATGAAATGGTAAGAATTTTATTTTTACTTATGAGAGTTGTGTGCTTCATAGTTTATTAATAAAAACTGGTATTTAATCTTTATGTGAATCTAAAGTTTATATTGAATATAGTGTGACTCTTTAACGTCTAATCACTGGTATGAGGTTAATACACAAGTGCTGAAAAATCAAATCTGAATTTTTGACGTTTTTTCTCTGATTGAATGAAATCAAGATTTGCCGTATGACTATAATAGTAGTCACAAGATCCCATACCAAATTCCATTTATTTAATTCATCATGTTTTTGAATGATTGTGCTGACACACATGTCAAATTGATTTTACAATTTGATGCAAATGTACATTTTCGAAACTAATCTAATTATTGAATTTTAAATTTGTTTCGAATTATAGAGACATCTTACATATAATCAGAGACGGGCTAGACCTGAAACAATACTGCCAGGATATATTAATAATGCCAAAAAACAACAGTAGATGAATATTTCTAATCTTGTAACAATATAATAAACGTGTATTTATTACTCATAAAAATAACGTGAGATGTCTCCCAAAAACTTTCTCGGAAACTTGTCATGCTAGAGAACGCCTTACATGGTATTGGTGTACAATGGTTACAAAATATTAACTATTGGCATGAATTTAGCACTTTTACAGAATCTATCGTGTTGTCCTTGGCGAGTTATTTAGCAATTATTCTCTGGCATGGCTTAAGAGTACCAAAAATTTGTGTTTTACACACGTTTTTCTCAACCGACTGAAACAAAGATATGACACAAAACTCAACTTGCAGTCAAAAAATTCCATAGTGGCAATGACGTAAATTTGAAATATTTAATTCATTGCGTTTTCGAATTATCGCGTTTATTTGTTTCTGAAAGTGCAGACCGACAGACAGCCACATCGTAGTTTGATTTGACTCAAAATTTAACAGGTGTCTACACTATAGATTTTAAATCTGTGTACTGAATTTCCTTCATTGCCAATATGGGATTACAGATTCATTTTTCATCTAGCTCAATTCGTTTTGCAATTATCGTGTTAACTTATATTCGAACCGCCAGACGGATGGACTTCCTCAGAACAGATTTTACTCAAAATTTGATAGAAATCTGCAAATTTGGTGTAAAAACCGTATAACAAATTTCAAAAGTCTAGCGCGTAGCGTTTTTGAGTTATCTTAGTCACAGACAGACAGACGAACATTTTCCAAAAATGTGCTTTTCGGACCCAAGAAGGTCTAAAATTTGGAAATTCGTCAAAATCTCGAGTTCGAATTTTTTTTTTCTTTTTTTTTTTCTTCTTTCTTTTTAAAGGTTACTATATTTTCTCATACTACATATAAGAGAAAGTAAAAAATCTTTCTCAGCAATTCATTTAAAAAAAAAAGTGGTGTATTTTTACAGCTATGAAAACGAAAAGAAATTTTCAGCTTGATCTCACGCGAAAAATTTTACTTTCAGAATCTAAGCTAGCTTTTCCACTTACCTTGAAAACGAAAGTTGCTTTTCTTCAATAGCACAACTCTTAATTTTTTAGATGGTCATTAAAATGCAAAAACAGACTAATCGGCACTTCATTAAAATCCAGTAACTATGAATGAGATTTCTTTTTTGCTATTTTTTTAGTACTTGTAGTGCAATTACAGTTTTTTTTTTCCCCTTTAACTCATTCTTCAACGGCTAGTAGTGGATTTGATGATATCGAGCCTAGTCTTTCGGAATTCACTGACATTTGTAATTTAACCCAAACATGGAATATTTAAAATTCCAAAAAAAAAATGGCAAAGGGAGACTAGTGGGACTTTTCTCCCCTCGAATTTCACAGTACTGTTTATGTTAAACTTCGTAATACAATAAAGAAAAATAGAGCAGGCATTTTGGAGATTCTGTGTCCAAAATTTAATATAAATGTTAAAATTTTGGTGTCCAGACTACACACTCCAAACTTCCTTTATCTCACATATTGTGTTTTACACGTTTACGGGCATGACATACCAAGAGATATTTAATATGATACAGGGTTGGATACTAATTACGATATAAATTCTTAATTTAATCAAAATCATATGTGAGATATCATCTCCCTCGCATATGCGAGCAATAATATATTATTCTATCAAGAATTATAAAGTGTGTCCCAAAATAAAAGCAAGATTTGAATTTGCGACCTTTCGTGCAGTAAAGTGTTGGCAACCCTATAAAAAAA
>JAPMOR010054877.1:464196-505756 GCA_026543865.1 Argiope aurantia | reverse complement strand
TTTTTTTTCCTTTAAATTGTTATATTTTTATTTAATCATAAACTACATAGGATAGGATTATGTGTAGAATAAGACATAGGGCAAATGGCTTCCACAGCTTTTCTGGCACACGCCCACTCATTTATCGAAATTTTCCATCATCATTTTGCATAAATGTGGCTGAATTTCGTTAATGCAGGGTTGAATTTCCTCCTTCAATGCACACGTGATGGTGGGCTTATTGGCGTAGACCTTTGACTTCAAATAACCCCATGCAAAGAAATCCAATGGTGTTAAATCACACGATCTAGAGGGCCAGTTCTCAAATTGTGACCACCAGATTTTCATTATTTTTTAAATATTGTTCAACAATGAAAAAACGTTGTTCTGTCGTGAAATGCTCAATTTTTACTAACCCTAAATTATCAGTGGTCAATGGTTTTTAATAGGGTTGCCAACACTTTTTCTGCACGAGTGATGGCAAATTAAAATCTTGCGTTAATTTTGGGACATCTTTTACGACAGAACAGGGAGACAGATTTCCTGTTAGAGGATTTCGCTTAAAATAAAAATCTATAATTTGATACATATAATTTACTAATGTGTAAAAGTGATAAAATAAATTCCATCTGTCTAGTTGTATAGATAGCCGAATTAAATACAGCTGGACAATTTCAACTGTCTAACTTATGCAGCCATGTTCACAGGTATAATTCCAAAAGTGTCTTCCGAATTAGTGCCCATATGTCTCTCTGAGTTCAAAAATATTTCTTCTGATTGACATAAAACATGGAGACTCCTGAAGCTCTAAAGACTTTTTTGACGATTACAATAATTTCTCTTTGTAATTGAGAAAATAAAAAAATTGTTTCATAGAAATATATTAACAAATGATATTTTTTGAAAATCTCGAAATTCGAATTTACATTGATTTTAATACAAAATACGTTAGACTTATTATCTAATGCAACCATAATTTTTTTTCCTTACTCTCTCGTTTTGAAAATTCTGAATTAACATTGTAAATAATAAAGCTATTAACGACTGATAATTATAGCAACAATTATCTCTCTTAATTATTAAGGCGTTACATCACGAACTGCTTTTTTTCCCCCACTATATCCAAGTGAAGAATAACTGGATCATCATCGCAGCATGAACCTTGTTCATTTTTATAACAACCGTCATGGAATCACTTCTGTCTGCCATAAAATATATCAGACTTAGATACTATATTAAGTTTTCCATTTCTGTAATGGGATCGGTAAAAGAAACCACACTGGGTATTTACCAGTGAAAAATAGAGGTGCCTTTGATCAGAAAAATATCAATAGGATATTTCCTTTCTCTTTATTACATGTGTAGCAATGATAAAGACCTGTATATTAAGGAGTTCTCTCAGTATGAAATATCATAACATCTATTCATCTCATTTCTAATGGCTCTATTAATTACAATTGTTTTAATCAATTGTATCGAAAATAAATGGGAGTTAAATACACTCTTAGTTAAGAAGAGGCATTGGATTATTTTAATAAAGATACTAGCTGCCTTCGTCGATCAACTATTCATCCACCATAATAATAGCATTAATTTAGTCGCGTCAGCCTATTTTAATAAATTATAACTTATCACAACAAAGTTATAATTTAGGAAAGTTTCATTTTAAATTATACTTGCACAATAAATAGTATATTTTGATTAATAAGTTATGTTTGCAAGATGACGATATATTTAGCGAAATTTCTCTGATTATATAGGCAGGAGATTCTGCCGAAGTTTTATTTTGTGATATCTCATGAAACTGGAGGCAGGCTCCTTTCTAGTTATACTATTGACAAATCTTGATACAGTTGAGAAACAAATACCGAATATGTACTATCCACCATCTCTAGTTCAGCAAGTAATTTTCTGAACGCTGTGAGTCAAAACGATATTTTCAGTAGAGAATAAAAAGTAGCTATTATTGTTTTATTTCTATTTAACATTATGTAAGAGGATTCAATTTGACTCTATTTTGTGCCATTTGCATCTTTGACTGTCTCTTTGCATAGGGCTGTATAATATATTAATTCCTTTTAGTAAAATTATGAAATATATATTTAATTTTATCGTAGAGGAAATGCGAAAAAGAAAATATGAAAAGTAGCTATCCTATGGTCAAAGAGGATCATAGTTTAATTATTGCCACGATAGTAACTAAATCTTGATAATAATTTATAATTTTTGAGCTTAATTTTCATTAATAACTTTTTAATAGGTAACTTACTACAGATACTTGCATAATTTATATTCACTAACTTCTTTCCTTAAATTTATTTCTTGTTTAAATAAATATGCAAAAAATAGAATAAACTTAAAATAGAAGTCAAACTGACTCCGCCTTTTCAATGAAGTACATGAGTGACATTGCCTTCCGGTTTCAGATCAGGGTATGAGAAATTTTGTCTATATCCTGTAGAGCGTCCATTCTATTGTTTCCCTTACTTCTTTATTTAAATAGTTTTATTATTTTTCGTCACACGGATGAAGCATTCTACATAATTGGTCTAAGAATCGATTTGTAAAGTTTGAGCTTGAAACTATGATTGTGATTGTATTATTTTTAATTGCTTTTACAACAAGCTTGCTAAATCAATTTCCGTTCATAATATCTTTTATGGTAAGAAAGATTTTCAATGTCGACAGAAAAATTTTGCCTCAAAAGAAATTTTACCAACAGTGTCTTGAAAAGGATATTCTGCATACATACACACACACTGTCTTTCCCTAAAATTATTACACGTACATTTTATTTTAATGAGAACAAATATTATTTAACCTAACATCAGTCAACAATCGTTGGGGTATATTTTGCATTCTTCCTTGAAATTAATTTTCGACTCATGAACAACTAATTCAATCTGGAAGCAAGCCATTGTTGACCGTGGAGCCGTATACCATCTTCCTTACTCCCTATAAGTCAGTTGATAATAGTTTTGCGCTTTTTAAGCTATTTTTATAGGCCTTCGAGAAGTGGTGATAAAAGAAATTTCAGCGTCAGTCACCAATTACCATGTACAGGCATTTCCCAAACTCCATTTTTTTTATTTATTTACATATTACAAATTTCTATTATTGTAGTTGCTTAATACAAAATGGATTAAGGTGGTGATCGAATTTTCTTTGAAAATTTTGAATGATTGTTTAAAATCACGTTGGTCTTTAAAAGGTAGAATCTTTGCTTGATATGATGATTGTGAGTTGCATTAATCGGGGTGGGGGAATGCTTTTCTAATATTGCGAAAATAAAATTTTAAAATTTTTTAGACATTTAAAAATTAAAATTAAAAATTAAGACATGGAAGTTAAAAAAAAAAGAAGACATAATATGAATGCCGTGCCTAATATGAAGCATAGGAAGAATTAATAATTTACGCAATATCGGGACCATCAATGTTCAAAGATGTCTTCAATTTGATCTTGACCCTTTAAGTAAGACTTATAAAATATAATGAATAAAAATTATAAACATATTAGGAAGATAATAAATATTAAATACAGCCCCATTAACTTCAGATTTCTGAAATTACGATTATGTTTGGACTCCAAGAGTTTCTAAATAAGTCGAAGCTATCGCTTTACATATTATAAAAACCATATGAATTCGAATTTTATTTTAAAGCTCAAAATACAAAATAAGATAAAAATCACTAACTGACAAGAGAAAATGCTAAGATGCCCTTTTCTAAAATGCATGTTAAAAATATATATAACATAGAAAACGGTATAGTAAAAAATGTATTGAAAGGTTATTAAATGTATGATTATAGAAAAAACGGTTGTAGTATAGATAATGGATAAGCATGGATCACGAATCTTTCACCAACCACATCATTTTTTAAGTGTAGTGCAACTTTATTTATTTGAATATTTTCAGTTCGAATTCGTCCGCAATTCGAACTTTTCTCTTTTAAATTTCATATTAAGCTAATTTTAAAATATTGTGCATAATACATTAATTATACTCTAATTACATTAATTATATAATAATTATATTTTAATTCATTTGAAGCCAAGCTAATTGAATTAATTTGAATCTAGTTAATCATATTCTTACTTCGTATCCGCAGTAATTATAATTAAGTAATTTTTTAAGATACTCAGTTCCTTTGAAAACTACTGTAGCGCCATATATGAAAAAAAAAAAAAAAAAACAGTAAAGAATTTCTCACTTTGTATAATTCTGAACACATCATATCATTTTAAATTTCACAACAAAATTTCGTGTTCACCGTTTCTTTATTAAAACTTCTTTGCATGGCTATGGAAATTTCCATCATAACATTTAGTAAATAAAAAATTGCATTCAAAACAGGTGTACTGTAAATAAGTTATTGCTGGCAACTTTTTTTCACGACTATTGCGTAATAAAAAACGTAGCTATAAAAAAAAATCAAATATCACAATCATTATAGCGGGTTTGAACTTGTCATTCCACTGTTTGTTGCGATTGGAAGAAACGTGCGATTTCTTGAATATTGTTTTTATAACTAATCTGGGATTTTTTTGTTGTTGTTAATAAAAGCAATAATGAGTGAAGAGATTTATAAGAAAGGGACATTGAAGATTTTGTACTGAGCTTAACATGTAAATATGTAAAATAATATGATGAATATTTCCATCATATTATTTTTTAAACTATTTTATATTATATATTTACACTAGGATTTTTTAAAAAAACATTTTTCATTTAATCTAGAGCATGAATTATATCACCCTGATTTATTTCGAAAAAAAAAAATCATGCAAAGAAGGGTTAAAAATGATCTATTTATTGAATTTACTTAACTAATTATTTTATTTATAATTATAGTTATATTACTGGGTTCATTAACTATATTGTTTATTTATCAATAATGTATTATGTATTAAAAGATTTTAATATTAAACTGATTGAATATCTCCTTTGTTAAAAAATTGTATTCCTTTACTGTACTCATTTTTAGATTCGATTAAAATCCCAATTTTTCTTAATTGAAAATTTTAGGTAAATCAAATATTTATTGTGGTTGGTCTCGTTCACGTAAGCTTCGAATTAATTAAATTTCACGAATTAATTACTTTCTTCTACATTTAAATCAGTGGAATTATTTTCTTCGTTCGGAAAAAAACCCCATATTTTTGTTTAGTAAAAAATAAAATAATGTGAATAACATTGTTTGATCTGAAGAATAAACAAAAAAAATTTGAAAATTACAAAAGTTTTTTAAAAAATGATATTTTTAGGTTATTTTTCTAATTTTGGGATAAAAAGTCACCTCACCTTCATGTGTTCGGCGTCCGAGAAAACGGTATCCTGGCCTCCCGAAGCCAGGATAAAAAAGCACAGCAGCGACGTTGCCAGGAAAAGGGACATTCTTCGACCTTCTCAGGATACTTCTTGAGGATGCGATGGAGAGCGGAAGATTAAATACGCGCCCGAGAAATCTCCGCCCAGCGGCGCATAAGGAAATGCGCTAGAAAGTTCACATTGTTGATAGTCTGTTGCATAGGTGATAGAGAAATACTAGAATTTTCTATATTCTAGGAAAATATGACAAAAATGTTATACAGCTTTCATGAATGATTTTTCTCCCATTTTCGAAAAGATTTTTTTTAACGTCCAGATTAGAAGTTCTGTTCTTTAAAAATCTCGTAGAGCTCAATTATTTTGATCGCATAATATTCAGTTATAAGCAACAGAATTTCAAAACAAGGTTGGTTAATTGTACTTTTTGACATATGTTTGATTGCTTGAAATCTGAAAGATGGTATAGAAAACTGTATGTGAAAAATTATAATTAATAGTTTTGAAGTTAATAATGAAAAGCTAAATTTCTGCTTTGATTTCTTAGAATTATTCAGTTTCATTTTGTTCTAACCACATTATTCACTCAAAAATAGCGTATTCTTTATATATATAACTTTACAAAACTTTCAATTCTATTTCATATGAAAAATATAGAAATATAATGGATAGTAAATGACTAAAAATTCCATTTCGGAATACTGAACCTTTATCTTTTTAAACTTCCCCGCATCCAGAAAAAATTTAAATCCTGACATATATCTATTTGAGGACAAAATCACTCAAATCCAGAAATCTTGATACATGAAATTTGGTATATGGTCTATACACGAAAATTCCAGATTTCTATCAAATTTTGAACGAAATTTTCCTAAGGAGGTCTATTTATCTATCTACTTGTGCGCATACGAGCATGATAATTCATAAAATGCAATAAGCTGAATAAATGAAATCCGGAATTTGATTTTATCACCAATGTTGTGGATATGTATTAAATTTTGCCAGCGGATGTAGTTCACATTGATTATGATTTTATCAGCCAATAATTTGGATTACGATTTTTTTGGCTCGCTACAGAAATAGACCCAGAATTTTCTAACATACATTTTATTCAGCACGGGAATTTTCCAGTAAATAAACCAGGATTAACTTGTAGAGTAAACAAATGGAAATGATATCTTCAAACTTTTTCGTATACTCTATAATAAATGGTATATCATACATACTATGGACAAGCAGTAGCTACAAAACAGTTTGCTAGCATACGATATTTGGCGATTAATCTCAAGGATGCGTTTGATATACCAATGCCTGAATAAAGAATGTATATTTTGGATTCTTACTTTCGACCGACTAAAAGCAAAATTTGACACACAGAACAAAAATTATAGTCATAAAATCACATATCATATTTCATACATTTAAGTCATTGAGTTTTTGAGTTATCGCGTTTGCATGCTTGTGAAAAAACAGATCGAAAGACGGTCAAGCCCGTGAATCAATTTCGTTCGAAATTCAAAAGATGTCTAAATTTCAGATTTGTACCAAATTTTAACCCTCTAGTTCTCTTCGATTAACTTATTCGTATCGATTTATATTCAAACAGCCGGACTGACAGATGAATGGATTTCACTCAAAATTTTAGAGAAGTTTGCAGTTTGGTGTAATGACCGTATACCAAATTTCATGCGTCCAGTTCAGAACGTTTTTGATTCATTGTGTTCATAGATAAACATAAGATACTGCTTTTCGCATTCAGAGAAGTTGGAAAAATGAAATTAATATTCCCAGTATCTTTCTTTGGTTTATAACATGTATTCGAATTTAATCAAATTGAAATATTATTTAAATTTTAAGATATTTTTTTTCTTCGTGTTTTCAAATCCATCTACAAATCAATGTGATGACTCAGAGTTGATAGATTCGATCAGTAAATCGAAGTTCAAGTAGATTTTATAGTGAAGCTCTGCCAAATTAATATTTACATTTACTTTTAAGTTTTCATCATTTTAATTAAAATGCTTTTAAATTTAAAATGTTATTTATGCGTAAGCCAATTAATCAATGAAATTGAGAAGAAATTAAATCATCTTACTCACAAGTATATCTGTGTTGTCCGCCTCCAACCATTCATGTCAATGGGCCAAACGACCATAATTCAAATTTTATATAAGTTTCATTGGACTCTTATGAGAATTAAATTTCCTACGCAATTCTCAGTTAACATCACAAATGCTTAAAAAAATATTTGAAAATAATTAAATTATACTTAGAAATATAAAATTTTATTTATTCTACGTCAGTCCTAGCCGCTCTTATCAATTTAAAATCATAATTTATCTCTCATTTATTAGTTGCTAGTCGCCTGTGATGATCAGTAGCTCGCCGGGGATATTGTTTGTATTTAATTTTATAGTTAAATCATTTAGATATAACTTCGTATCCATGATTACATTATTGTTAAATATTAAAGTCATGCCGTTTTAATTGATTTACGTATGTTCTATTCATTGTGTAAATTAAATTTCTTAATGGAGACCAGTTCCATAAAATCATAACGCTATTAAAAACTCTATTATAATTTTACCTTTTTATACATCATGCAAAATACATAGATATTAAAGAGCTTTAGCTTACAACAATGGAAGAAAAGCATGCCATTAAATATTTGATGAAACAATGGAAACATTTTGAGTTACAGGAGAACAATGTAATATATTGTTAGAAATTAGGCAATATGTATATTCAAAAAATTACTACAATTCAAGAAATCTTTGCACAAATATTAAAATGCTATTATTATTGAAAAGAAAAAATTTTTAATTTTATGACATAAAAAATTATTTTTGTGCTATATTATTTTTGAAAATTACTGCGGAAAAAACAACGAAATGCAGCTTAATTTTTTAATTAATTATTTAAAATAATCCCTTTGAAGTTCATATTCCTATCCTCTGAGGTATATAGGTGTCAAATTTGACAACAGCAGGTTCAACATTCGACCCTATAAAGAGTCGACACATGCCAATACAGAGAGACATGCAATGACCAATACATGCAAACACGTTCAACTTTATCAGAGATTGTTATTTTTTTCTACTCGCAAAGCTGGTACTTTCAGGATTAGTGAATTTAAATACCCTATTTAAATTCACTGGTCTAAATAGTGTAGAATATTTATATAACGAAATCATACCACTAAAAAAACCTAAAAGACTGAAATTCACTTATCCTTCTTATTGATTAAACACATAACTTAAATTATGAAAAATGTGTCACTCTGATTTGTACATTTTTATAAAGAACATTTTAGAAAATAGTTTTTAAAAATCGTCCATTTTTTTTTTTTAATTTCAGTTAAAATCATCCATTTGAAAAAATTTTGAAATATCATTTCTAAAGATCGAAACGCATCATCTGTAACATTTTCTTGAAATTGCAATCATCTTTATCATGTCAAATGCTTTAACATTTGTTCCTGTAAATGTTTTTTTTAATAACTTCTTCAATATAATCATCAATCACTATAGTATCTTTATTGGATTTCGTAACATTTTAAAAATATGTCATGTTTTCTAAAGTATTCAGATTTCACAATGTTTTTATTAATATAGAGAAAATTAGACAGCTCTATACCTTATTCAGAAAATTCCATATCTTTCAGATGTAGACATTTTTCAGACAGTCGACGTTTTTCAATTTGTTCTAATTTCGACAAATAGAAAGCAGCGAAAGATTTAAAAAAAGCACAAGGGACAAGATTTAACCGGAAAAACTTCGTTACATAAAAACTATCTTTCGTATTATGGAGTATAAATAGCATGTAAATATCGCTGAAAAATAAAGTTGAGTGGAAAATTTCATGAAACAGAAGAGTTCGCTAAATGGAGCTTCACTGGACTGTTCTATAATTCTATAATTGGAATCGGACCATACAGGGTATTAAACAAATCCTGATTAAAAACTTTTAGATAATACAAATTTTGGGCCCTTTTACCACCTCAATCTCCAAAACCAGATATTTTTTATTTAATTTCATTGCTAACTAAGCAATTTTCATGTAATAGTAATAACAAACTGAAAACTAACAAAACATTTAGTGAGTGGATCGTCACTGAGACAGTTGGTGTTAATTGGGTAACTGAAATTTACTTCGATAATTAAGATTAAAAAAAGTTTTAATTATGGGAATTCTCATCTGTAGTAGTATTAAATGATGATCTATAGGATCATTATAACAAAAGACAGTCCTGTAAATTAAGAAGTATTGATCAAAATGACTGGTTTTGGTTTTCATACATTTGCAGAATTCTTTAGCCACTACAACTGGTTTAATTTCGCCAATTTTTGTTTCATATGAAAGCTCGCGACTTCTAGAAATATCAGAAAGGTTCCCTGTCCTCTTCCACCCACCATTTTCAAGAGTATTTGAAAAAACACTGCTTCATTGATCGTCATTCTCTATTGAGAAATTCCCCTACAAAGTTTCACCAACCACAACCATTGATCCGTTTTCATCAATTTTTGTTTCATATTACAGCTTATGATCTCCAGACAGGAGATCATAACCTAATTTAACTTCTTCTATATAACATTTCTAGAGAAATCCAAAGATATATTGTTTCATGTACATTCTCTAAGTGGAAAAAATGCGACTGAGTTTGTTAGCCCTAACAACTGGTCCGATTTTGCCATTTTTCTCTTCTTGCTTTATTTATTTATTATATAAAATGCTCGTAATCTCAATATTTGTCATCAAGAGTCTCTGCCTACCTCTATTCTACATATTCTAGAGAAATCGAAAAAACGCTGTTTCATTGCATATTCTCTATGGGGAAAATCCGTCGGAATATTTCTAGCCGTAACTATTGTAATAATTTCGAAAATTACCATTTCACATGATTGCCCATGATCCCTATATATGTCGATTGTGACATATCTAAGAGTCATGAGTCTAGACATGCCATACCGCTTTTAAACATGTTTAGATATCTTACCTAAACATATCTAGAGCCTAGATATGTTTACCCCTTCATCTCCAATTCGACCTTTTATTATATCTTGCAAAATAAAATTTTGACAGAGACCTACTTCTCAAAAACCGGCCAATTTCGCCAATTTTCCTTACCAATTTGACAATTCCGCTACTCTGAAGTATAGATAATAACTCAAAGCGTTCTATAGTTTGAGGCAATTTTTACTTATATCAGTGTGATTATACTTTTGTTATAATTCTCCGTAGTTCATCAGCACGACTAAATTAATAATACTACCATTTTTCGGTGATTCAATTAATGGTATTTATACAGTCATGTCGATCAGTTTTGGAGAAATGCATCTTATCAAGAGGTGGGATAGCTGGTAGGGCGGGTAGGCGGGTAGGTGGGATGGTTGGTAGGGCGTTGGATTCGCATCCCTTGGGTTGTGAGTTCGAACTCCGCTTAGCGAAGACTCTCCGCGTATATGGTGGCTGGTAAACGTATAAATCTGACATAGCCACAAAGTCCTCCAAGTCGAGACAATACCACTGGGGTTCAGGATCAGAGGTGATCGTTCTCTAATTCAGGTCTATGAATGAAATGTATGAATGAAGTCCTCCCCATGAAAAGGGCTGTGATACATCAGAAGCTAAGATGTATTCTTGGCCCTGGATGGCGCTACTGAAACAAGAGACAGTAAAGCATGATTTTAAATTCGACGGAGACTTTAGACTCGATGGTACACGACAGCCCGCTGATTTCATCCGCGGGCTTGTCTATGACAAATGTCATATGCAACAACAACAACATCTTATTAAAAGAAGGTGCTATTTTAAATTGTGATTGCATAATAATGGTACAGTCTTTTGCTGATTAGCTATGCTTATAAAGAGATGAATCACAGCAATGGCGACGAAAAGTGGCGAAATAATTCACATATTGAGGTTAAGAGCTCTGAGTTTTGTAATATCTCTCGGAAATATGGAATCGAAAGTTGTGACCCTTAATAATGTAATAGAGATCAAGAGAGTTCATATGAAATAAAAATTGGAGAATTTTGTACATTAAATATTTTATTACTTAATTGTAATCGAAAAACTGTGAAGGATTCAATGCACACTCTCTGTGTGTGTGGGGGGTGGGAATTGACAGTTCCAATTTCTGCCCCACTTTGGTAAATTTTTATTTCGTAAAAAGATCATGACTCATAAATGCATAATCAATGGTCGTCTGCCTCCACTTTTCCAGAGCCCCTAAGCAGTAGTAATAGTTTAGCTAATTTATTTCATAATATCACATTTTTCAGTCTTCAGGGAAATGGGAACATTCTAGGAAAATTTTAAATAGTTATGCATTTCGAATTATAAATTTAAGAGCCAAAAAACGATAACATTCCGGGCGAAGAAGCTGATCTCGCTAAAGGCAGATAGTAATTATTTAAAGTGTATTTACAGACTGATATATCACAGCTGAATTCCAACTTCTGAGGTGCAAAGGTACAAATAGCTATTATGTTTGAATCGATAATAGATATATCTCCTTTAATAATTTTGGTAAGATTTCGCCAGATTTTCTGCATGAAATTTCCTTTAGCTTCTTTTCCTTTGAAGTGAGATTCAAAATGCCCAATCGCTCTTAACAGTCAATGCTTCTCTTATTTGAAAGTACAGTCCTAGTTAATTTGCAATCAACTAGTACTGAAGGCATTCTTTACGTGTAAATATTTTAAGCCAGTCTTTGTAGGAGAATTAAAAAAAGGGGGGGGCTGGAACTTTCGATGGAATTAGGCAACCTCAGGGCCAGTCATCTGGGGGGGGGGGTACGGCGGGTACTATGTACCGGGCCCCGTGACTGAGGGGGGTGGCGTGATCAAGAATTAAAATAGTGTTCTGGTACAATAATGACGTTTACACGTTGTGAAAGTATACAAGTTTGTTTACACATGGCTGGCTGAGCGTCGACTGACCCGTTATTAGGAATGATACCTATAAAAAAAGGTTGAGTTCATTTATAATTGAGGAAATCCCCTTCAGACATGTTAAGACAGAGCGGGTCGACTTCTGGGTGCAAGCGGCGGCCAGAAGACGAGAATGAAGCTGGATTCAAATAATCTTGTAAATCATCAGCTTTGTTCTATATCTAATGTAATGTTTTTTATGTATGCATCTGTGTATGTTTGTTTATATTGTTTTTTAAACAAAAAGTAAAACGAAGATAAATTAAACGATCAACTAGCAATACGCATTGCATTACTGCTTCACCGACCACGACCGGAATGAAAAGAAATAAGGAAGAAATTTAAATGGAACAGTCGAGGAATTTGGAAATATACGAAGTTGAACAGTATATATTATAGTCTAAGTGCAAAATATTGTCAATATAAGGTAAGTAGATTTACAGTCACTTACTCACTTACCTCAACTACTACGTAATAGCATATAGTAATTTGATAATTCATTCTAAAAAATGCTTAATGCTGTTAGATGTCCATGCCAAGGAAATATCCTTCTGGGTGTCAAAAAAGAAAATCAGAAAAAAAAGAAGAAGAAAAACTTAACTTCAAGAAGTCACAAGCAGATCTGTTTTCTTGGCTACGAAGTAATTCTGGCAAAGCAATTGCTTCGACTTCAGAAGTTACAATTATAAAAATGTTGAAACGGTGAAATTTGTTGAAGAACTGTGTGTTTATACAAATATGACTGAATCAGAAAATAATAACGAAAATGACAATAACAAATATGATCAAGAGAATATAAATGATCCTGGTTTACGGTTAAGTATATAACTAATAAATTTAGAATGTTTTGTGTTAAAATCGGGTCTGCACAACACAAAGGAATTTTTGCTAAAAATACTGAAGGTAGATCATTTTTCACTACAAGCTACTTTTAAAAATTCCAAATGGTGAAACCCAACTTCGCTGCTGGTTAATTTATTCAAAAACGCAAGATTCCGTATTTTGTTTTTATTGTATACTCTTTTTCAAAAGAAGAGAAAATGACCAAACTACACTATTTATATGTAGCTATAATAACTAAAGAAAGCTGTTAACTGTAATCCAAGATCATAAGTGCTCTGGTTGTCATTTTAATTCGTTTATTGCTTGGAAAGAATGACTAAAACGACTCAATTTATGTTCGACTATTGATAAAACAAATCAAGTTAATATAAGTAAGGAAACGGCGCTACTCAAATGACTATTTCAAAGAATTGTAGATGCGATTCTATTTTTAGCGTGTAATAATCTTCTGCTTCGAGGAATCCACGAAATAATAGGTATGCCTAATACTGGAAATTTTTTAAGTTTAATCGAATTATTAAGTAAATACGACCCTGTGCTAATGGATAATATAAAAAAAATAATAAATTCTAAAAATAGAATTGGGCATCGTTTAGTACATAGGTTACAACAAAAAAAAATTATTTTTGCTTTAGGAAATGAAATTCTTAACAAAATTAAACACGATATAAAAGCAGCCATGTACTATAGAATCCAAATCAATCGTACTCCTGATATTTCCCATAAGGGACAAATTTTAATCATTAATCGGTATGTAAATTTTGATGAGAAAAGGTAAATTATAAATGAGTCATTTATAGGGTTAATTGAAGCAACTGTTGTGACCGGAGAAGGATTAGCAAAAACTCTATTAGAAAGATTAAGCGAGCTTGATTTAGATATTATGAATTGTAGAGGGCAAGCATACAACAACGATAACAACATGAAAGGGAAATATAAAGGTTTACAGCCTAGAATTCTTTCTATAAACCCGCATGCAATTTATATGCCTTGCCTATCACACTCCTTTAATTTATTAATTTGTATTGCCGTTTCCAGCAGTATAAATTGTAAAAACTTTTTTTAGGATACTGCAACGCTTATATTGCTTATTTTCTGCATCTATAAAAAGATGGAAAATTCTACAAAAGCATTTAAACATTGCTCTTAAACCATTATGTGACACTCGTTGGGAAACCAAAATAGATAGGGTTAAAGCAGTGTATATACAGTTTAAACAAACTTATAATGCCCTAGAAGAATTTATTGATGCAAATAACAATAATACAGCGGTGTCCGAAGCTAAAAATGTATTGGATGCAATACAAGAAATGCTATTTATTTTATATTTAATAGTATGGCTTACAATACTCACCAAAATGAACACTATCAATAAACTATTTCAAGCAAAAACAATTGTTCTTGGCTCAGCTTTCAATTTAATCAATAAAATTAAAACTGAAATAAAAAATTTAATAACACAATTTAAAACATTTTTAGACGAAGCAAAAGTGTTAGCACGTAATTTGAACATTTCAGAACATTTTCTTGTAAAATGCATTTGAAAAAGGAAAAGATTATATTCGGAATGAGCAGAAGACGAAGTTATAAAAAAATCCAATACAGGAATTTAGGTGAAATTTTTTTAACACTGTAATTGATACTGTACAAATAGAAGATAGATTTAAAAGCATACCAAATATTAATTCTGATTTCAAATTAATTACAGATATAAAAACTTTAGAAAAACATGAATCAGAGAAATGTTCCAAAAAACTTTGTAGTTTTATAACAAAGATGTAGCTGAAAATCTAATCCAAATAATTGTTTTGCTAAGGGATTTGATTTTGAATGAAAGAGATGTAAATAATGCATAAAACATATTGCAATACATACTAAATAATAATTATAATGAGTTATTTCTAAATGTATTAACTGTGTTAAAATTTTTCTTTATGCTGCCAGTTACTATAGCAAATGCTGAGAGATCTTTCAAGATATTAAAATTAATAAAGATAATAATCTTTGGTCAAGCATATGCTCAGAACGCTTAAATGCACTTTCTATATTAAGCATCGAAAAAAAATTGCAAATAAATTGTAATTTTTCTGCAATAATTAATGTATTGGCAAAAAAAAATTACGCATTAAATAAACATGCATTAATAATATATGTTCATGTTTGTATTTTTTTTTTTTTTTTTTTTTTTTTTTTACCTTACAAAAAATTAGGGCCCTAAATGGTTTCTTGCACTCGAGCCAATTCATAGAGGAGGCCGGCATTGGGCAACCCATTGTTTTAATAAATTTAAGATGATATAATTTTAATGTTTATAAGTTACCATGAGCACCACTTTCAATACACTAATCAATTAATTTAGTTTACATTTCAACTCATCTTTAATCAACAGGTTAATTAACCATTTTAGTTTAATTATTTGTATTTAGTTTTATTAATTGCAATTCATCAAACTTGTTTCAAACCATATAATCACCACTGAAAAACTGAGATTTTTCAGAAGACAATAATAATCTGCTTAAAATGTCCATTAGAAACACTAATTCAATGAAATGACATACAAGGGCTTTAAATTAATATTTCTGTATTGTTTTCACCCTATTAGAATCTAAGTAAATCACAATCATAAAAATATGGATTACGAGGTTTTGAAACCAAGTTGATGATTTGTTTAATTAATTTATTTGTGGCTCAAGACAATACACAATAAATTAAAACCAATAAAATTTAATATTATCCTAATATTTTATAATTATAATTTATATTTTCTTACAGATTAAATTAAAATTACAGTAAAATTTGAAACAACGTTTACTTTGAGAATCTCCAAGCCAGAGATTTGTAAATCAACAAATGGTTAAATTACTTAACAAAAGCAACGTATTGAGATTACTTTTTAAGCTATTGCACCTCCTATTCCGTATGTTTCCATATTTTAAATATATTAATGAGTAAATTATTGATTTTAAATATTATTTTTAAAAAATATAATTTTGGAATAGTTTTGATCAATGCATTTTGCATGGTCATTGTAATGGTGATAAATGGTACATGAATAGCCATTAAATTAACTGAAGATTTACCGAAAGGAACAAATGTACAAGATCCAGATCCATGTGAGCCCCAAAATAAAAACATACTTTTATAGAAACAGAAATAAAAACATAATGCAACAAGGTAAATGGTATAGTTAATCTTCCCTTCCTAATATTTATCATCTTTTCTCTTCTATCATCTTTCAAACTTTGAGAGATTCTTGTCGGCAATCATTCATTTCAAACTCATTCCAAGATTATTGTTGAGTTATTCTTGATTAGACTGGAAACTTATTATCTTGTCATACATGAAAATAATTAATACCACTAATGAGTACTCCCAAATATAGAAAAAATTTCATATACCAGTTTCTGAGTGTTTTCAAACCTGTTTAGTAAACATTTGCAAAATTTTAGCCCCCAGTTTCCTCAAATTTTATCTTCAAAACTGAAAAGCATCAATTACTTCAATTTTTATGTAGTTAGGTTCTTTTTTTCTTCAAGGATTTAAAATATTCAAAATCTATTTCAAATTCAGTTATAAGGCTTAAAATTCTTTAATAAGCACTTTTAAACAATGTAGTTCTTTATAAATTTTATTTATACAGGAATTTAATTTGGATTTTAAAAATTCCATGAAACTGTTATTAAAAAATTTTTAATATTTATATTATATTTGGTAGTCACAAAAGTATTTGCTGAGGGCCACATGCACAATATGGATTTAATTTAGCTTTGGACAAAAGGAGGAGTAAGAGAGCATACATGAGTATCATTACAAGAAATATGAGAAAAAAGTGTAGCACAGTTTTAAAAAAACAGATAGTAAACTTTATTTGAAATTCCAATGTATAATGAGAGGTAAAAAAGATGCAGCTTACATAGTTGCAATCAAAAGAAGAATCAAATTGAAGATGCTGAATTTATACAAAACATGATGCACGTGCAAGAAAACATGAGAGATACAGTTACAAGTATTAAAGTCAAGTTACAAAAGGAAGATTCAGTTAACAATTTTATTGTATATTCTTCATCAGCCCAGTAGTCACAAAATCGAAACATTTTAGAAATTTTCTTGAAACTAACATTTGATGTCTATAAAATATACTAAAATTGTGATATTTCAAAACATTTTAATAAATAATTTACAAAATTGAGTGAACAAAATTGATTCTGGTGGAAATAAATAAAATACAAGAATTAAAAATTTGATCAGATAAATATACTGATTTACTGCAAAGATGTTCTTTCATTTTATTTAAAACATCACAGGTAATGAATTTGACAGTATGTTCTAGAAGAAATTCAAAATTTGTCTTTGTAAATAAAGTTCTATAATCATTTAGATAACTTCCAAGAAAAAGTGGTGAAATATGTGGAAGATAATTTTAAAGTTATCACGGATATCTGTTTTAAAATTTAATTTTTGCTCACTACCACAAAGAATAATATAAAAGCTACATCTAGATTATTAAGTGCAGTTCAGATAATTGAGTAGAAGAACATATTTCAAATTTTCACAAAATCATAACATGATTACCCATGATATTTTGAGAAATTCTGTCATCAATATGAAAATTTAAAAATTAAAGCTCATGAAATAATTATCATTCAACATATTTATCATCATTCAATCATCATATCAATGATATTTTGAGAAACTTATTTTCATCATCATGAAAATTAAAGCTCATGTCATAATCATCATTCAACTTATTCATCATCATTCAATCATCATATACCCATAATATTTTGAGAAATTTTGTCATCACTATGAAAACTAAAAAATTAAAGCTCATGACATAATCATCATTCAACCGAAATACTGCAATTAGAAAATTGTAGCTTCCTTCAATATATTAGAAAAATCTCAAAATGCAAAAGGAGTTCAATGTGAATTATTTATTTTATATATTTATCTTTATCAATGCTCAATACCAATTACTAACCCCTTCCAGTAAAATGACGAGTATAGCTTGTTATTGAATTTTCATGATATACGGTACAATGACAGACTACACTCATCATGTGACTAAAGTTACTGTTGATAGAGAATTATATGATAATAAATTTAGCTTAAAATTTCTGGTGCACTGAATCCGGCAGCACTTCTTTATTACTTATGTTGATATAATATATGACTATTATATATTGTATACTGTTAGAATTTCTTCATATAAATCCCTACCAAATTGTTGTTAATAAGTGGGATTTTATTTGCATAAACATTCAGAGTGAACATCGGTTCGAACAATATATATTTTTACTAAAGAAAAAATGTGTTGTCAAATAAACACTTTAATGGACAAAAATAGTGCAGACTATGAAGATCAGATAAGAGGGATTCTGAAAACAAGCATACGTTTACCTGATACTGATATTGAAATTCATGATAGTGAAATATTATCAAGAAAATGTAAATACACTAGGAGACTAATAAGTGATTCTAGTAAATGTTCTGGAATCGTAGACACAACCAGAAGTATGAAGGAAAATAGATTATGTGCCTGAAATAAAGAAATTTACGGGAATGCCTGATGTAAACGTGCTGGTTGTGGGAAAACTAAGTGCTAATCTGAAGTTTTTGAAGAAATATTGAATATGAACCTATGAATTATAATAATACCTATATCAATAATGTAATTTTAATTAACAATATGTAAAAAATATAAAATGAAACAAGTTTTTTTTTAATAAAAATTAAATGGTTATTTCATGTGCAAATTTTCATTATTAAATTTTACCAGAAGGGATTATTTCATTTTAATGCTTTATTTTAAAAACCTTTTCTTTGATATTTACTTATATCTTCAAGGACAATCAATCTTACAACAAATTTCAATAACAAGAACAAATTTTAGCTTCCAAACATTTTTTTTAAATTTTTATTAGCATAATCTTCTTTGCTGGACTTCACATTTCTTTTTAAATGATTAAAATAACCAAAATAATACACATTTTAATTACTTCTTTATATATTTGGAACTTTTATTTAATCTAAAAAATAAACTGGATTTTCTTAATAATACCAGTGTAGTAGGCAAAGAATGAATTTTCAGTTTTTGTATAAATATATAAAAAACATGCTATTTGTAAAATTGCAGAGTAAACTCGATCACTGTGCACATTGAATCTATTTTAATTTTCACAATTAAAAAAAAATTAAAGCCCTGAAGTTCAAATTTAGTTCTCAAAATTATGTCCCAAAATCAAATAAATTTGTAACTTAATTTCAAAATCAGGTTATTCAATAAAAAAGAAACAAGCTATAAGAATATTAAATGATTTAGAAAGAAATGAAAAATAAATATTTATTTTCCGTCACTATCTATAATAAAATAAATATTATTTGTAAATCACTACCTGTAAAATTATAAAAATTTCTCTAAAAATTGATTTAAATTCATGACTTCTCCAACACCTACAGATGGATCCATGCTGATGAATTCATCAATATTATTTGTAGATTCTATAAAAAAAGGCAATAATTACATTTTATTACCAATTATATATAAATCAAGCTTCACAATGACTCTCATAAGATCATGTAAATATTTTATGAATTTTTTTTACAAAGATCTATAACATGGAATGTACAGCCATATCTCATTCATAATAAAAAAATGCTTAATATAAAATCAATGTTCATTCCTTTTAAATGAACAAAAACTTATGTTTTGTTCTTTTCAGAAAAAAAGTACTTCATAAGAAAATGATTTTTAAATTTGTTTCCAAATAAGGCATAACATTACTCTATGAAAAAAAAAAAATTCAGTTTTAATCCCATAAATGCAAATTGATTTTCTTGGCATATTTACAAAGAACATTTCTTAAGTCAACATTCATCACTCCATATGTTATCAATTAACAGTTAAATTAAGTTTGGCATATCATCACTCGAAACCAATACTCCATGATCAATTTCAGTTTAAAAAATCAATCAAAATTATCATCATATGGAGTAAAAAGTTAGATGTCTACCTTGTATTAATATCTATCAATAATCTCCATTGCATCATGTAGAATAGTTGCAAATGGAGAGGAAAAAGCTTAGATAAGTATAAAAGTAGTGGTAGAGATTCATGTTGAGTTGTTGTGAACATTGTTTTGGTTGTTCTGCATAAAAATAGTTACAGTTTAAGTTTCCAGAGCAGCACATCAAGAAAATAAAACCAATGAATATGTTTTAAACTAAACTATTTAATTATAACATTGCATTATAAATAATTTTTCATGAAAAAAAATAGAATCATTATTTCCTTTTCAAACAAGAATGGCTATAATTTTAGCACAAAATTTATACTTATGAATTTAACATAAATTATTCCTATATCTCTTAAAGCACTAGATCATTAAGCCTTGTATTTAAAAAAAAAAGTGGTGATTTTTCAGACACAGCTAAAAATAATACTGCCAAAGAAAGGAAAATTTATATTTAAATTCAAACTATAGTAAATTAAATACTGTACTAAAAAATGGCATACAAATAAAGGATTCAGAAATAAATAACTAATGTATAATGATAATCAACTTAATACATTGTTTTCCCATTTAAATTTACTTAAAACAATCTTTATGTTGTACTAGAAAATCTGAAACTTACAGCAGAAATTAGAACAAAGATAGCTTTCAATTTTTTTTTCTCAATTACAAATTTTTTAAAATTTATTTCCACAAATCTGGTGCTCCTATTTAGAACAGAACACATTAAAAATTAATTCCTAAATACCAAGAAGGATAGCTTTATAAATTATATGCCTAGAGAAATTAACATTGTTTCAGTGTTTATTTTCATAACAGAATCAATTGGACTAAATGCATGTAATACAGAGAACAAATACCAAATAAGCATTTCAAATAAAAATTAGTATTATAATAAAAAAAAAGACATCTGAAGAATAACTAAGTTTAGCACATATTTAATTTGGATATTAAAAAAAGAATGGATTTTCAAAATTATTGAAAAGAATTTCCACATTGAGTTATGGGACTAAATTACTCAATGTGGAATTCAATATTCAATGGTATTTCCAATAGGGTTTATCCCATAATAATAACTAAGTTAAGCAAAAAAAATTTCCAAATTTTGACAATCAGTATTTATAATTGTCCAGCAAAATCTATTAAGCTGTTTTGGCATTTAGCAACTCAGAAAGAGTTGTATTTTTATATGTGCAAAAAAATAAATAAATAAACCTGAATAATAATTAGTTATGGAGTTGCAAACTTCATATTTTATTTACATTTCTATAATGCTGGATTGTAGCAAAAATCAATGAGTGGAAGTCTACAATTCTATCTGATAGTTCTAATAAGTACTGTAGAGGGCTTGATAAAAGATAGATGAGGAAATTTCTAATCAATAAAAATGTTTTAGGAGTTTTTATTTTATTTTTTTTATTTGATAATGCATTTCTTTTCTATTAGTACACCACTATTTGTTTCAAACCCATTTTAATTATAAGTTTTAATTTGAGTGTCCATGAACTCAAAACTTTAATTTGAGCATTCTGATTACACTGCAAGGAAACAAAAGTTTATGAAAGAGAGGATTGCACAAACCAGACGGTAGGATAAAGCCAAACGAAGAAAAATTAATAATGGGATCACTAATTTCATATTCTAGTTACATTTTTTTATGTTAGATTGTATAAAAGTTAATGAGTAAAATTGCTGATTCATAATATTTTCCCTTCATATGGAAGTTATTGTAAACATTTTTTAGGCGTTACTTTTATTTGATATTGTAATTTTTTTTCGGTTAGTGGATTACTATTTGTTTCAAATCAATTTTAGTGATTAGTTTTTGATAAATGTTTGTGAACATTACAGCATAGAAACAAAATTTTTACTGTAACTATGTATTTATATCAAAAATGTATAAGAAATATTTCTTATATACATTCTTTAAACATTCAATCAATGTGCATGAAGTTTTCTACTACAACTTGCATTAGTCAACCTATGACAATCATAACGAAGATATTTTTAATAAGATAACAGTACATCTAGATGGACACACTCTCTAGTTTTTATAATTGTAACAATCAATTGTTGTCACATAATACATTCATAAAAGTATTAGAGCATAAAAACGATTATTTTTCCCTCTTTGAAAAGGCAGAATCATAAAAACCTCATAGTTTTAGAATTGTAGGATAAATAAATGTAAATTATACTGCACTTATCAGAGTTACGGAAAGAATTATCAATGATTCTTCAATGAAACAAGAATCCACTAATACCAAACAAAAAGAGAAGAAAAAAGAATGGATTTTCCAATCCAATCAATTTTATGAATTGAAAATTAATTTTAAGTGAAATGATGAATCAGATCTATGGTTACTAGCCTAAATCAGAAAGCAGAAATCCTTTCTCACTAAATCATTTCAAGAAAAAAAATGGTTGTAATGGTATGCTTTTCTTTTATATTGAATACAACTAACTGCTTTTGGTAACCAGTTACTCAAAAGAAATCTTGGTAATGTTTAAAATCTCCAATGTACTGCTCCTTTCAGCATCCCGTGATTATCCCTTTTTGATGATGGTGAGATGAATGAGACGTTTTAAGTCACGAGACGTGGAAAGATAATCAAACTTCTAGAATTCTTTGATCTTGGTTTCCACCCCATTAGATACCTTTTCATTAATTCTTTTTCCAGATGTATGTAAGTGTTGTGTCCTTTGAAACCGGACCATTTTATTTTCACTCAAATATGCAAATGAATGCATGAGCTTCAAGAAGAACATTTTTGTATATCATTAAATGATAAAGATTATTTATCTTTGTTAATTCTCAAAATAGCATTAAAATAATTCAACAACAAATTTAAAAAAAAGATTTATCATAAAAAATTATTATACATATATATTGAGTATAAAAAGATGAATCACCAAATTTTAAAAACAGAAATCATATGATCTCTCATTTGTTCACCATAATTTAATGATTAAACCCCTTATATTAAACAAAAATTGCTCTAAAGTATTTTATTGTTAATTAGTATCTTTTTCCCAACAATATTACAAGTTATCTACAATTTTCATGCCTCGTAAGTTATGTTCATCTTATTGTTAAATATAAACATCTCCTTTCATCTTTCCTTTCATTCTCATTTTGACTAAATAAACGAGTACTAATGCAAACACTCTCACCACTTCTTAATCACAAAATCCACTGTCAATTTTGAAATGTTTAACTCACTAGATATGTTCATAAAGGATCGGTCATTTCTATGATATCTAACAATTACGTTATTCTCCAAGTCAGAGAGCTCTGAATTTCATGATATCTTGCATGTGACTAATGCCAATGCTGTTTTCTACACAATATTTAAGTACAGAAGGCACGATGTAGATCAAGACTGCAGATATCCTCATTTGCATGGGTATCCAAATACTTATTGGTAGAGAATGTAGTACTGTTTAAAAATCATTCTATAGGTAATTCATTTTCATACAGCACATTTTGTATGGATAAAGTCAGAATCTTTCTTCTTCAGCTTTGAAAAATACAATAAAATATAGAAAAGAATTTAAATTTCCTTGCAATGATTAACTGATTTGTTGATTATTAGGCAATTTATATATATATATAAAGTAAGACATATTTTTAAAGCAGTAGTGTGGCCGAAAAGAGAAGACACTTTTGAAAAGTTTAAAAACTTTGCTTTATTCTATCCTAGGAAGCATAAATTGTGTACAAGAAAGAAGAGACAATGAAACTGACATTAATTCACATCTCAATACAAATGCAAAAGAGTGAAAGAGAGCAAAATATTTTTCCTCAGTGATTTTATACTAAGAGATTATGATAGAGATTCTTTCACACATGTAGATTTAGGAAAGGGAAATATAGATATCGTAGAATTTACTTAGTTTGACAGATTTTTATCTCTTCACTGGACTTCATGTGAAAGTGCTTATCAAAGGCAGTTTTACAAAACTCATGTAGTATTAATTAAATAAAAAAAAGTGAAAATGGATCAGGAAATAAGAGAACATTTTAGAATTAAATTAATATGGGTTAAATTAAGATAAAAGGAAATTAATTAGAATTTAAATTAAATTTAGAGATGTAATTACATAAATATTTAAAAGTTTATCAAAATTCACACAAAAAAAAAATAGAAGACTACTAAATAAACATTATTAAAAACATGATTTTATTTTTATTTTAAAATGAAAAATCATTTTGTGCAATAATAATTTCAGGAACAATTGCAGAAAATGCTAAATCCTGCTTAATTTTCAATTAAAAAAACACTTTTTTAGGTGCATATTCCTATTTTCCAAAATTTATTCTAAATTTGTAGTTCTAGATCAGATAGTCTACCAATATATGACAGGTCAGCATCCTTTTAGCAGGAATAATATTGATAACACCTAAATGAGTAAAAAGATTTCAATAATTTAAAACTTTAATGATTCTAAATAAAATAGCTAGTTTGTGGAAGAGTTCAACAATCAAAATTGGACTTATTTTTGATTAATTCAAAATATTTTAGCAAATTATAAAACATTTCACATGTATTTTTCTTCATATAAAAAACAGGGCAAGATTTTAACAATATAGAGTTTTGGCAATTCTTGAATAAGGTCATATTACATATTTAGAAACAATTCAAAAGGTAAAGAATATCAACAGTTAAAATACAATAATGAAAAAGAAATTACCTGGTATTGATAAACAAGGATAGGGTGGAGGATCTTTAATCCATGAACCATCTGGGTTTCTCATTCTTGAGCGATCAGATGCAAAAGATTTTAAAAATGTGTCTGCAGGTATCACTCGAAAGAATCTGAAAGAATTGTAGTTTTTAACTATAAGAAATCACCAAGCAGCATTCACATAGAAATATGAATAAATTATCTAAATAATGTTTAATCTTCTACAAGAGATAGAAGATTTAGAAGGTCATATATTATACAAGAATCTACAAGATATTACTTAAATTTTGAAAGCGAATTAAAATTTTAAATTTGTGCAGTAAATTGCATAAAGTAAGAAAGTCTTTATCAGCCAGTATACTCACAGCAAAATTCATACTATTTACTTGTGCCCAGATACAGATATTTTTTAATTAGAATTCTATGGAATATTTTAATTGGAATTTTTTTTAATTATTTAAAATCATAAAAAAATCTTTAAAACTTTTGAAGTTATAGAATTACAATTATTTTCTAGATCAAGAAAACATAAAGTAAAAAATAATAATGATATAAAACAAATATATATACATAGAAAGAGAGAGAGAAGAAGAATGGTATTTTGACGGAATAAAGTTTCAGTTTATGTTAACACTTCAGTATTGTGCTAAAGAATAGGATGGGTTAAAGTGGAACATACAAAAAAAAAATGTATTACAAACATATATTCAATCACAGAATATGATTCAAAACATTAAAATGCAAATGGCAAATCAAAGAAACTGCAATAAGAAAATTACACTAACTCGATGAGGATATTGAAATAGCAACCTTCCTATTTATGCATTCGAAGTTTTACATAAAACCAGATTTATAAGCACAAAATTAAGAGAATATATAAGGAAACATTAAAAATTCTATAAAAGATTGATAAATTAAAAAAATAAAATAAGTTATAAATCTTAAAGAACATTTTGAGAAAAGAGAGAGGAGATAACATAATACAGATAGTAAGATGTGTTCACTTTGAATGCCATTGTAATTAGCTTTAATCTGTTGATTAAAGCTAACTGAGAACTCAATGTCTTTTTAATTAATTGTTAGTATTTGGGCTATGTCAAATGACTGAAAAACCTTTACTAAAATAGATAAAATCTCAGCTTAATGCCATGAAAATTTTAGGATTAAAATATTGTTTCGAGAAACTTAAAAAGCAAAGAACTAATATTTAAAAGCTATTAATCCTTAGAATTTGCATTGCAAACAATTTAATTTTAGAGAAAAAAGGAAGCTAAAAAAGGGGATCTATCCATGATGGACCTAGTAATTTTAAATGTAAACAGATAATAAGGGAATTACCTCAACCAAAATACCATTTTTCAAACTTCATCATCATCATGATGAATTTTAAATCACTGACAAGAAATTTAACATACACTAAGTCAATATATGCAAGAGGCCTCCAAAGAAAGTGGCAATCAAAACCATACCTCATAGCTAAGATTTTACTACTAAGATAGTATATTCCCAGAAATGTTAAAAATAACAAGATAAAAAATATATATATTTACCTATGATAGATGGGTTTTAAGCAAGCGTCGAATTGAAATGTCATAGTTGCATATTCATCGAGAGGAGATGGAAATGGTAAAATACTGTCTAAATCATACACCAAAGTTCCCTTGCCATTGCATGGATTATAAATAAAAATGACATGATAATCCTGAAAGCAAAAAAAGTCAGATAAAATTATTAAATTCTATTTATTATATCTTGATTTTGTATTGGGTTCAATGATAATACAAACACTTTTGTAACGCTATGCTTTTTTATATTATATAATTTATATACATATTTATTATACACTTACATATTTGTGATTAGACATTAAAATTTTATTGTTAATTTAAAAAAAAAAAAACATGAATCCAATATTCCTCTGTGTTACATTTGAAATAATATAGATTTAAAATTTTGCAAGTTTTGAAAATTTATTTTGTTTATATATCTTTTTTCATTTGTGTTATAAATCATTTATTATTACAATATCTTCCAAGAATATTCTGGTTGAAATAAAACTATGAGTAAAACAAAATGAATTTTTCTTCAGAGATTCCAAGTTTATCTTGTTTCATTACATATTTGAAGACTTTAACATTATACAGAGCTTCTTAAACTACCCTGCAATGATGATTATCAAGTCATATTAGTAATATTTCAAAGACAAAATATTTTTAATAAGAAATGGCACAATAAAACCATTTCAGTAAATAAAATTTTTATGATAATTAAATTCTTGAAAAATTATAATATTAAATAGTTTTAAAATATTAAAATGAAATTTATTACTTTTATAGTGGATTTGATTATTTACGATAACAATATATAAAAAAAAGAGGTTTTGTACATAATAGGTCTTTTTTTTTTAATTTGTTTAAATCTTATCTTATTTTGTTTTAAAAATTTCAAAAGTAATTTTGGAATAAAACTCATAATTTCAAACTGTATTCAAATGATATGGATTACATCTGAAATACCACAGAACTCTCTGAATTTATGTGTTAATGAGCATGTTTTAACCCATAGTAACAGCTATAATGTACACTGCTCTCCGATACATGATTTACTACAATAAAAGTCAATTTCAAATAACTGTTACTCTCTAATTTGGTAGAAAGAGCTAGAATGAGTTTTCTTTACTTCACAGAAAAGATATTTAGACATTCATTTAATGCATAAATATTAATTTGTTTTACACAGAAAAATTCAATTTTTTTTTCCCAAATATAGTTTTTATACTGAATTGACTAAGGATTAAATTGGCTTTCAATTTAATGCTTAAATAGTAGCAAAAAGATAGCACAGCAATTTTAAAAATTGTGATATAATGATTTATTTTAAAAATTGTGATATTGTGATGCGATTTTTATATTACACATATATTAAAATCTTATAATATTAAGATGCTTCATATACAGAGATTAATTTGCACTATATATTTATATAAATAAATTCCAGAAATTAGTCACAGCCACAAATCTGCTCATAAGAACAGTTAATGATATATTATTATATAAATTACGATATCTTTATGAAACTAATGAAATCAAATTTTGCAAAAATCAAAGAATTTTTAAAGTATTTTTTTTAATTGCAAATAAAGTTTTTACAAAACCATGGCTTAAGACATGGTCTTCACTTAGACTAGAATAAGATAGTTTGCAAACTACTTCATGTAATAATATTATTAAAACTAAGCCCTTGTTTATTATTACAACCATGCACAAAATATGAATAAATTACCAAATTAGGTATTATTGATTAGGTATTATCTCTAGGAAAATACATTAATATAATTACCATAGTTTACAACAAGATAGCAAAAGCCTGCTGTCTATATATTTAAAATAATGAACAAAAAGAACCAATCCGCAGCCCTAACCACTCATCTGATATTGCTAATTTTTATTTTTTATGAAAAATTAATGGTTACTAAATATATCATCATTATCTGCCATACCCTCAGCACCCATTATTTTTTAGTGAAATTTCAAAACATATTATCTATAGGAAGGGTGATCATCACAGAGTGCCTCGCCCCTAACAAAGGCATCAATTTCCAAAGTTTGTATACCATTTGATAATTCATAATGTTAAATACATTGATAATGGTCACCAATCTTCTCCATCCTTCATTTCTTAAATTATATATATATATATATACATATATATATATATTGTTACGAAACTTCCTCAAATAAGTCCATATAGTCACTGGGTTTGGTTGTGGTGGGTTTATTGTGTGAAACAATCAGCAGGCTTCAATAGAAAACAACAGTGATTATTAACAAGTAGACATAAATACACAGCCGGGACATTAATAAGCAGCACACTTAGTACAAACAGCAGCTCACAAGTAGTAATCGGTAGCTAACATGAATCACTGCAAACAAAATGGCCAGATAGAATTCAACAGGAGGAAGGAATCTAAGTAGCTATGCTCTATGGTCTCTCCAAATGCCTGCAATTCTCCACTATCTCCTCACTTTAGTTGTATCCAACTATTGACTCACTACTACATGAGTAGCTACTCCTCATGCGAGTCGATGCTGCTTCTATAATAAACTCCAGGATTCAACACTCAATTCACCAATCGCTTGAGATCCACTTGATGCTTGCCTTTACTGGACTGATCCAACTAATTTGCCATTGACTCGCTACGAGACTCTAAACCCCTCTACGATACTCTACATGACTTGAGTCTGAAGCCTCTTATAGTTTCTGGAAAAGAGAAGGTTTCAAAGAAGGCTCTGAAACAATCAAGCATATCTCAGTAATTATTGGCTCTATCACCAAAATTCCAGTATCATCCATTTTGTTGCCAAGTTGCCAAATGGTCACCAAGCCCACGGGTCACCGAACCGGCATTCCATCAGCATTAAATAGAACTGATTATAAATCGGTTTTTCCTATGATAAAACAAAGTATCCTGGGGAGCAACATCACAGATTCATAACAATATATGTATATATGTAATGATATTTTAAAGTCTAAAACTTAATCAATTTCCTAATTTTTATCTTAATTTAGCCTGTATTAATTTCATTCTAAAATGTTGCTTTATTTTCTAATCCAATTCCCACTTTTTTATTTAATTAATTCTACATGTGCTCAAGAAAACTGATACAGTTCCCACACTCAGAGAGAAGGAATAAAAATCCCCAATGTTTACCACATTCTTTTAGATACTTAAATTTTCCCTTGCCTAAATTGACAGGTGGGAAAGAAATCACTATAAAAATTTCATAGTAAAATGATAGAGGAAAATTTTTCTTTCTTTTTCTCATGTACTGCAATGTAAATGGACATCAGTTTTATTATCACTTCTTGTACATAGCATGCCTCCCGTGATGAAATAAATCAAAGTTTTCAAAACTTCAAAATTTTCTTCTTCTTCTTGGGTCAAGCAATAACTAAAATATGTTTACATATATATATATGACAAAATCTTCACATGGCTCTCCTTTTTAGTCTCTATAACTGGATAAATATTGCACATTTTATTTACCACTTTACATGCAAAGTTAACAAATCAACATGTTCCATATTTATTGTGCAAGTATAATTCAAAAATAATACTTTCACTACTGTAATAAGATGCAGTTCATCAAAGTTGGTTGGCATTACAAATTAAGATTATCAACATGACAGATGAACAGGTGGTTACTAAGGTAGGTAATTGATAATTAGATGAAATTTAAAGTTTGTATAAGAAGAACTAAACCTTTAAGACCACATTCATTCAATAAACATTATAAAAGAGGGCATGACCGAGATAAAACACAAATTAGTAATATTTACACAAAAGTTTTTTTTATATGCTATATCACTCTTTTCTGTTATAAAAAAATTATAATTAAAAAGAAAACATGTTTTGTATGAGGGAGAGAGGCAAGAGTTTCTTTATTACATAGAACCCTTTTTATCAAAAAGATTAAAACAGAAATTGTACTACATCCTTCTATGTAAAGACATTAAATTAATAAAGTAAAAATTCAAATTAGCCTACTTTAACAAATGCAAAAAAAAAAGAAAGAAAAATGTTAATTACCCAGATAGCCAAATTATTTTCATCTTTTCCAGACTTTTGCCACCACAAGGGAATCTGAAAACATTTTTAAACAAAGGTGTAATAACTAAAATCGAATACAACAAAAATGAAATATTCAATAGAATACACTATTTTTTATTAAAACAAACAACTGAAACTAAAAAACAAAATTGCTCTTTGAGAAAAGGTTACTCTAATTTTGTAATTTTATACTTTATACTGATTAACATTATATTTGACAATTCTTAATCATATGAGCTCTTTCAAATTTTTAGTTTTGATATTTTATCATCTACGACTATAGAAAATGTGCACCAATATTAAAGGCATTAGAATTTACTTAAAAATCCATCAAAACTAACCGAGTCTAAAAATTTTACAAATATAACTTTGCTAATAAATCTGTAATTAATGCTAATTTACTTTTACTGTGGTCTAAGTAAATTAGCATTAATTACTTAGTTTTATCTTATTTTAAAATTATTTTATCATTATTATCTTATTTTAAAAACTAATAGTTGTGGAGATCGCTTTTAAATATCCACATAAATAAAATAACTTATAATAACATATATAAATATGAATAAAACTGAGTGAACATGTATCTTAATAAAACAAAACAGAATTGATTAACGGGATATAAATATGTGGCCTTACATATTGTAATTCAAAATATACTAAATGCTTAATTATCAGTTTTACATTTCTTTATAATATGCAGTTCAAATTTAAGTCCACTCAAACGATATAGCATATATTTCAGAATCAGAAATTTACTGTAACAAAAACTACAATTAGATCTATGCACTTACCGTTTGATTTCTGTTAGAAATAAAAACGGCATAGCAGGCTGGTAAAGTACTGTTCTGGTTATTTTTCACATATTCACATAATTTCCAAACATTCTCTTCACTACAAACAAAAATAAAATTGTTAAGGATGCAATAAATACATTAATAAACTTAAAGAAAAGAATTCATTACTCGAGAAGTCATATTAATTTACCAATAACATGATGTATAACAACATTCATCATAAGATGGCAATGTCAATTCATTTAGAGAATTCATTTCCATACAATCGTTCTGAATATCAGCTTTGAAAGAAAACATTATTTCGAACAGTCAATTTTAATTTGTACTTTGAACGCCCACAATGTAATGCAAATGGTTTTATTACAATTCATACACTAAACAAGGCATAAAAATGTATGCATTATCAATCAATGACAAATTGTTATTTAAATTACTATCGTATTATTTTAAAATAAGTGGGACATTGATTAGAAACTTGAATACAAACAGTGAGAGATATAGCGACAACCAACGATTAGTTTCATCTTCTTCCATTGTCAAAAAAATGTAAACAAAAATAGGTAGTCTTCTTGCGCAGTCTCAGTGAACTCAACTAATAACAAAATTTATTTGTTTATCTGTCTAACTTATTTGAACAAGCACAGTATACATAGTATAGCATCCTTTACAGTTGGTGTGCGCAAAAACATTAATAAAATTTAAATAAATGAAATGTAATGTTCTTGTTAATCTGATTGCGGCCTGCAATTTGCTGAATAGCTAACTCTAGGGGGTCATTGATAGATACTGCTGTCCAGCAGCTTAGATAAATCGTTATGACCAAGCTAACAAAGCGGAGGCGAAAGTTGGAAAATTGGATTCCAGATAAGATTTAGTATTACAGTAGTATACTTTAAAGATGTTCATTCATTCAAATATTTAAGCGCAACTGTCTACCAATTTGCAGAAAGCAGACTTCAAACTTTGGGCATAGATTGTATAGTAAGTTATCACTGTCGTCGTATTTCAGTTTCCAAACAGCATAGTCGTTAAGGTGGGATGGGTTTGGTTTGGTTATATTAACGTCCCGTTTGAAGCAACACTTGGGCTATTTTGGGACGGACATCGTAATTTTGAACCGTGGTCAGATGACGAGGACGACACCTGAGCTGGCACCCCCCCCTCTCCACACCACACCACACCAGCGGGAGGACGTTTGGTCAGGACGGATTTAACGTGCAACTGGCCCCCTTACACGACGGTTCTTCTGTGGAATCGGGTCTCGAACCTGCAACCCTCCGGTTCCGAAGCCGAGACCTTACCACCAGGCCACCGCGGCCCCAAGGTGGGATGTCAGGGTTCGTTCTTCGATGTGCTTTTGTTGTTTTTTTTAACATCTCAAAAACATTTAAATTAAATTAATGATTTACAAATAGTTTCAATTAATACATTCCTCACATTTTTCTTTTCTTTTTTTGCAAAATTAAATTATAATTTTAATGTTTTCTAATTAAATTCTTTTAATTAAATTAACAAATTAAATTATAGATTGTTTTAATTAATACACAACTTTTAGTGAAACAAGCGTTCTACGATCTGCGTCGTATTTCTGATAGGACTCCTTTCTGACGTTTTTTCGAGTTAACTTTCCGAATCTAATTAAAACTATAGCAATAACAGAGAATCAAGTTTCTTTCTGTATTACAATACTTTTGATATATCATCTAGTGTAGAAATAAGGAATTATTTGTGCTTATATTTAATCTAACCTAAGAAATCTATATTTTTTTGCCTAAATTAATGGAGAAGATCCACTTTTTCTGCTGTGCAATCGCTATTGCATATACCAGAATATGACGAATAAGAAAGCGAAAATAAGTATAGGGAAAGACGATATGCAAATAGATAATAGATTATTCGGATTGCTTGATGATACAATGAGACTTGAATTTGTTAAGAATGCTCGTTTGTGTAATAAACAGAATAAAGTTCTTAAAATTTGATATTAATTTTCTTTGTGAAAAAGATTATCATTCTAGACACTTTAGAGTTTTCAACAACTCTGTTTCAGGGAAATATTTTTTTAAATCAATTTTAAGACCATTTTTGACGGAACACAAAAATCTGCTGCTTATTACGATCATTATTGTTGTTACTTATCGCACATGCCATAGACAAGCCCGCTGACAAAGTCAGCAATTTTAGCCGAGTTTGTGCAGTAGCTTCTGAGGGTAAAGACCTCTGAGCACCCAAGGGCAGAAGTCTGCCTTCTAGATCATATGAAGATGACACACACACGCTTGCACACCCCCTTTTTACAGAAAGACTATTTCACACGCCTCACAAATAAGGTAAAGAACAACCATGCCCGAACAAGGACTAAAGCCCTGGACCCCTAGATCACGGGGACGACGCGCTATCCCTAGGCCAGGACGCCGGCTATTACGTATTGTTATAAGAAGAAGGAAATGTCGATGCAATATTATTTCCCTTATGTTGGAAATATCTGTAATTTTACATAGTTTGTTTATCTGTCTTGTTATGTGTTTCACTGTGTGTTTATATACATTCATATTCCCATGTGAATTCAAATTCTTTTGTGGATCATACTCTTGATTTCTGGAGGTTTCAGTTGGATTCTGCTGATAATAAATGTCTAGACAGCAAAGCAGATAATTCCAGAGTATTGAAATCACTCATAAAGCTAAGAAACAATGGTGATTCAGAACGATGCATTTCATTTTTATGACAATCATCGGGAGTGGTCATCCGAAACTTTATCGCATGTTCTCTAATAAAGTTGAATTTATGTTTTATACACGTTTTTCCCCAACTTATTGAAACCAAAATTTGACACAGAACTACAACTGTACTCACAAAATCACGTATCAAAATTGATATATTTAAGTCATTTCATTTTTGAGTTATCACCTTTACATACTTCTAAAAGCACAAACCGACAGTCGCTCAACCCCTCGTTGGATTTGGCTCAAAATTTGATAGGTGTCTACACTAGAGATGACAAATCTGTGTACCAAATTTTGTCTATCTAACTCTTTATGTTTTGTAGTTCTAGTGTTAACTTGTATTCGGGCAGCTGGCAAATAAATTTCCTATGAATGGATTTCGTTCAAAATTTAATAGAAAGCTACACATTTGAGGTAAATGTCATATACCAAATATCACCCTTCTAGTTCAAAATGTTTTTTTTTTAAGTTATTGTATTCCCAGACAGACAGATACAATTTCAAACTTGTGTTTTTGTGAGTCTGGGAATTCTGAAACCGGAAGATTCGTCAAAATCTTGAGATTGAATTTTTTGTCCATTACAGTATTTTGTCTTTGTATACTTCTTATACAAGAACATAAAAATGGTTATATCTTTCTTGGTTTCCAATGAGGACTGTGTGCAACGAGTTCTGCAATTTATTTCCTCTAGACCGTTGTTTCCAGATACATAGAAATTTTCTGAAAATCGAACACATGTATTATTATTTCAACTACGTCAAAGTATCAAGGAAAATCTAGGTCTCAAATCTGACTCATTAACGATTTCCGTAATCGAATTCAATAAAGACAACCGTTTACAAGTGTTATATTATTCATTAAAGGTAATTATTTAGAATGTGATTAATTTCAAAGTGATTGCTCACTTATTAATATTAATATTTTTTCTTATTTTCTTGATATAATAAACATTTTATTTGAAAAAATGTTTCTTTAATAGAATAATTTGAAGCGCGCTGATAAATCATATCTCAATCAAAAAGTAGGAATTTCTTAATCTAAGCATGTGTTTTAGAAATTTGTTATAGTAGGAAATAATTTTACTCCAATTTTCTATTGCTAGCTACTTTTTTTAAAAAAAAAATTCATAGCTGTGAAGATGAAATTTCGAAATTGATTTCATTTTTGCTTCTTGATATGACAGAGTTCTAAAATTTCGTTCAATTGTGTGTTTCTAGTGACAATACAGTAGTTTACTATTTTCAGAACATAATTTACAATTAGTCGTTTCATTTTAAAATTTTATTCCACGTCAGTGGTTCCATTTGGTAATAAAAAAAGATTTAAGAAATTTTCTTTAAAAAAAGATTCCATATTGTTTATGAATATAAATATAAGATTTTTTTTGAAAATATTATTGTTTTATTTATACTTTTTATAACCCAAAATAGCTTTGTAATCTATGCAAATGGTTATAAATACTGCAAGAATTTTTCTGGTGCAAGGCATTTTGAAATGGACCATTGAATTACATTACTAAAAATAAAGGAAAACTGTATTATGTCTTATTTTATTTACAAACTCAACAGTTTATAATATTTATATATATTTACAATGATAATTTATGAAAACTATGATGACATATCAATGAAACAATCAAAAGAATTCAACTGCAAACTAAAAAAGAAGGAAAACTTATAAAGAATGTATCCAGAAAATGTCTATTATTTGCTATGTCTATAGCAAATTGCTCCTAAATTAATCTACATGGATGTTCTCTTTAGCTGGCAAACCTTTTAGTGTTTTTGTTTTTTTTATTCCCAAAGAAAAATTTGTTGCTAAATGAAATGCTAAAATAAAATAAAGGACGAACAGATATCGGAAATTGATAACAATATCATAAATGTGTGTTTAAATATTCCCTTGAATATAATGTTTATTTAAAATCAAAGCAAATATAGATTAAACATAAAGTAATTTTATGGAATTTGATTAATTCAATTGCTTTTAAATCGAATTCGCCGATAATCTGAATTTTTCTCCCCCTATTTTCTGGCAACATATTATTAAAATGTTGCTTTATAATTCGATTTCATTTTGATTGATTTGGAATCAAAACTAAAACCAATCTTTTTTTATTTATGAATTATTTTTATTAATTGCGCAGCAATATGCTCAATCAGACAAAAAAAATACTTCATTTTTTTAAAGAACTTTGAACATGAAATGAACGTGAAATATGATATTTAATTTGAAGAAATATTTTTACAATTATTATATTCTAATTGACAAATAGTGTTTTCAATTATTAAAAAACTACTTATTTATTTATCAAATAAATCTTTAAAATTCACCAATTTGTTCATCAAAAATATTTATTGCAAATAAATTATTATATCTTTTTATATAAAAATTATTGAAGATAAAATTTAACTTGATATTGCCATTTTTTTCTTTCTTTTCTCATTTATAGACGTAGTTTTCTTAATTTGAACTTTGGATGAAATGAGTTTTTACTACGGTCCCTTTAGATTCGAAACAATTAAGTTTCACATTACATTAATTCGTTTACACATTAATGGATGCCTGGAGATCGCGGAGTGCCTACGCTGAAAGAAACGTCAAAGCATCATGGTATTAAATCATATGATTCACAGAATATTTTTAATCTCAATACTTTTTAAATATCTATACATAGTATAAAATGAAGTATCCTGCAAGCGTCTGTATATATGAAAGAGAAAAACTTAACTGATATTGGTGATATTTGTACCATGTTGTAGAGTATTTATTGGGGAAGATTTTAGTATATTAAAGTCATATCAAAATATAAAAAGTTTTATAATTGCTTAATAATAATTGTTATATTTAAAAAAAGTTTTATAATTTTAATTATTTTCCTACTACGATTCACGCATATATAAAACAACAGTACCTGTGCTTTGCACTTATCCGCGCATGTGCGAAAACCTCAAACTTCGCATGCGCAAATAGCAAGAGATGTGGTATGCATATGCGATACATTTCTTTGTTTACATCTGATTTCAAACAGCGATTCAAAACTCATTATGCCCGAAAAAAGGAAATCCAACCTTGGCCGGAGCACATTAAATGCCAAAACGCTTCATTTGTTGAGCAATAATGAAAATGTAGAGGAAAGAAACATTCGGTTAGCGATTATCAGAGAAAGAATGTCTACACTTTGGGGAGAGCTGCTGAGCGAAGTAACCGTCTCTCTTTAAATCGCATTGCAATTAAATTACTGGGACATGATGAGTCTCATAAGGAGCGAAGTGATCGCCTGTCTGCTGACAGAGAAAGACATATAAATTTGAGACAGAGGAGAAGATATGAAAGAGCAAATATTTCTGATGTTTGGTCCAAAAGGGAGCACTCCGCCCTGGGAGATTAGACAATTTAAAGCTAATTTTTCTTCTTGGATGTTATCCCAGGGGCAACGTTGTACGGGTACCGCTAGTTTGTCTTAAATTTAAGAATCTACATGTTAAAATCCGGATAAATATTTAGTCATATTACTGGTAGTTTTTTTTTTTTTTTTAAGCACAGTACTTTTTGAATATTTATTCTTAATCTGCTAAAACAGGTTCGTTTTAGCATGCAAACTATTTTCGTTTGATCTTTTGTTTTACATAAGAAATTTTACAATTAAATGGAAGTTAATTAATAATAACGTGTTTAATTTGAATTTATCTATGATTTGTATTTTTTTTTAAATTTCCTTTTGAGATCGAATACAAGTGTAAATCGAATTTATTTTGGTAAATTTGAGTGTCAAAAGATATAAAATATATACTTTTATTTCTGCCAGATTTTTGTTAGTTAAATATGCTTATTCTTTGTGTCCTGTATGTGTTTTTAGTTTTTGTAGCATCTATCGAGTATTTAGAAAACTCGATGCCTTAGTGTTTAAATCAATAATTATTCGAAATCAACCATTTTAAGGTTTCTTCTACACATCTATTTATTAAAACATTTTTTAATTATAATTATTACTCACACGTTAATTGTACTCATATTTACACACAGAATTTCAATTTTTTAATAATTTCCAATTATTTTTTTGTGGTCCCGTTAACTTCAAATTAATGCAATTCTACTATGTTTTGAAACTCCATATCGAAACTTTACAGCCAAACACTTAATCTCCAGCTAGATTCTTTGAAAATTAAAAACTAATATTACACAAATAAGCATATCATACAAATGAGATTATCAGAATAGTTTATTAAGACTCAATTAACAGAGTGCCATTCCATTAATGAAATTTTAACTGGATGTTCTTTTATTCTTTTAGAAAAATTCTATGTGTCGATCGTTACTGTGTACAGAGGTGGTTTTTTTCCCTCCAATTTCATTCGTTCTTTTAATAAAATTTTCTCTTAGTGTTGCGTTTATTCCTCACTCACAAAATGCGTTGCTCTACTGCCTAGAGTCATGCCTTATTTCAGCCATAACTTATAACAGATAGTGCGCTACGAATTATTTCAAATAAATATTCCAGCTCGCATTGTTTATTACTAAACGGAGCTCCCAATCATGTTTCTGAGAAGAATCTATTGCTAAGAAATGATTTTCTGTTCTATAGTCAATTAGTATCCTTGTTCACTAACACTATTCTTGTTTTACTAATGTTTGCAAATAAAATCCTTGTTTTACTTGGATTTTTTTTTTTTTGAGTGCCAGTGCACTTTTCTTCAAACTGTGATTAAACATGGATCATATAGAAATCTCAGAAATTTAGGTAAAGAACATTTTAAGTATGACTACAGTAGCCACTTAGATTTAGGACTGAGTCGAGAAAGATTTGATTAAATTTTGAGGCGCAATAAAAGATTTCAAACAATAGATTTCACCTCAGATTGCCTCAAATAAGGATGGTTTAAGAGCAAACTAACATTTGGTAGTTACATATTTGTTTGCATTTTTCCCTTCATTGGGGACCACTAATGCTTGACAGCTGTTGACGGGCTTAGGAGTCTTCATTTAGTTGAAGAAATCTTTTCACAGCTTCTGTATATAATCAGCAATTTTTTTCCATTTTTTTTCAGTACAATATATATGATATTTCTTACTTATCATGGCGCATACATCATACAAGTAGTATCTTTCTATTGTTTATTATCAGAGATCGTCCAGTTCAATATATTTTATGGCTCAAGATTCATCATTATCAATGCTATATCGAACCTATCTGTCCAAATTGTGCATGTTAACGCTGTACAAAAGAATGGAATGATCTTGCATTTGCTTATTTAGAGTCTTTATGTTGTACCAAACCAATTCTTAAACATGAGAACACCTATATCATTAAAAACAATGGACTGGTTTTGTACTTGCATCCACGATGTCTTAGTTGGCCAGGTTTCATCAGTATTGTCTTCAGTATGCATTCGAATCAATTCAAAGAAATTACAGCATGTTTTAGTTCTACAAGGGTCAACATTTCAGCTTCCAAGTCAATGTAAAAGAAAATACTTTGGGTACGATTTCCTTACTGAAGCAACTATTTCAGAAGAATGAACTCTGCCTGTCATTTTGGTTGGAAATCTTTCCTCAGAGAATAAACCGATGAGTACGGTGATGGAAAGTAGGGACAGGGAAATGGCACAAATCGTGGAAAAGAGAAAGCGGACGATCCCCCTGTCGTTGGAGACCAACAGTGTAGTTGAGAACTGGATGCATTCAGGATATAGGGTCTGGTTAGCAAAGGAGAGGGGGATAATTCTGCAGAGACTATATCTGGAACTTGTAAACGAGTCGATTTAGGTGAAGGACCTGAAATATTCATAAAATTTAAATATAAATTTAACATTACATGTATACATATACACATATGATATATAATACATATACACATATGATATATACATAATTTTCAATTTAATTTCTAAAATATGCATATCATAATTTTTCCTAATAGTGATTGCAGGACGAAATTCTATGCAATTGTGGTGTAAAAAATGGCTTTAAATGAAACGCAGTTATAAGAATCAAGATATGAATGCAATTCCTGAAAAAGAGACAATTCGGTAAATGATAAATATTAAAAATGGTATATCAATTTTGAGAATGAAATAATGGATTAAGCCTTCTACAATCATATGTATTTTTTTTTAATATTCACACAATTTTTGATCAAGTAGCAAAGAAGTTTTTGAAACTTTATTCGCTAAACTTTATTTAAAAAACAGACTGCAAAAAAATTAGGATCTTACGAATAGTATTTCTTTTTCCAATAAGAATGTTTAGAAGCAAACATGGAATTAAAATATATTGTGATACTATGAATAATTATGAACAAGGTCAGCAAAAATTATTGTTATGGCTTCAGAAACAAAAGAAATTCATTTCTTGAAATTACTTAGTCATCTATCAACTATCGAATGGCTGCTTTAAGTTATTAGATGTCCAATTAAAAAGTTCTTTTGAGTTTGATCTAAAAAAGATCTGACTCAAAAAAGAACTTATGTCTTGGATACGCTGTGGATACAAGAAAACTTGAAGTGATTCAAATATTCTACCAGATTACTAAACTTCGCACCATTTTTGGGTTCTCGTTGGTTCAAATAAGTTAATCCATGCTTATATAGTATATACACTAAAGTGAGTTTCCTCAATTAAAATTCGGAATTATTTATATATTATGCATTTGTTATTCGTAACATTAAGAGCAATTATTTAAACATTTCAAATTATTTTTTGCCAAATGTATTCTTTCTTAAGATAATTAAGAATGGAAAACGAAAAGATTTTGTTATATTTTATAGATAAGACATGATCAAAATTGCCTTTATTTCAATTGTAGTTATTTGCCCAGTTTAAATTTGCAATTTCATATTTTAAAAAACGAATAAGTGGTGCCTTTTTGGTGGCCAATACTGTATTTTTTTTATTAGATGCATCATTTATTTAAGTTTAAGTTTTTTTATTAGATACTTTGTTTTCTATAATCTAATTAGTAAATATGTATGCCAATATATTGAAAAAAAATTACATAAAAGAATGTTGTATACAGCCTGGTGCAAATTTGAAATTTTTCCTTCAAATTTTCACAGTTCATACATATTATAACTAGATTTTTTTTAATGAGAATTTTTTATGTATTTATTTATTTTTGAAGAATAAAAAGAAAAACTAATTCTAACTTTGAAAACATTTGGAAAATTGGATCTATTTCAATGAAATAACAGGGAAGAAAAATCATTTATATCAGCGTTTCTTAACCTATCAATATTTGTGGCCCAGTTTTCAATCATAATTTTCATCGCGCCCGCCACTTACAATAAAATGTATACAACAGTAATGTATATTGAGTATTTTGGATTCTGTTTTTAAATTAATTTTAACAAACTGCCAAAACAAGAGTAAAAGCGCGCCAACGTTTGCGAGAAACCACATCTGGCATTTTGTCAAGCGGGCGGTAAACAGATGAAGCGAATGAAAGCGGGTAAAATTTAAATATTATATTTGAAATGAAAGCCAAACAGGGAGATAACGTTAAAAGAATATGAAAGTAGAAAATTCGTTAATGAAAGTTAACCTGGATGGGGTGAGCTAAATTTAGAAACTGGGAATACATTTTTTCGAATAATAAAAGAAATAAAACAGAAACATGACTAAACCAAAGAGAAAAAAAAAA